>JANJYI010000072.1:0-66745 GCA_032871835.1 Dipteronia dyeriana
TGGCATCATCGAAGGTATCAACACCTCGATTCACTTTTGTCCCCTCGGGGACCCAACTATCTGGCGGGTTAGACATGAGAAAATAAGTCCCTATCTGATCAGACTGCCTTAGCATATAGAAGTGCCTGATTTCAGTCGGAGAAGGCAGTGACAGGTTCATTCGGCTCCACATGTGCCACATGCACATCAAGAACTTATAGCTGTTCGGGGCCAGTTGGGTTGGAACGATCCCTGCTTCAGCTAGAAACCAGGCAATAAACAGCTGAAGAGGAAGAGTGACACCGCAACAAAGCATGGACCCATAGATTGCCACCATGCCCGGGGGAGGGTTCCACATAGCTCTATCACCAGAAGGAATCAGAATAACTGAATCATCCAAGTCAAATAGAGCATGATATTTCCAGATCTCATCCTCCCTGACCACATTCGGGTCTGCGTCATACCAACTCAGGCAATCGATAGAAAAAGAGAGATGAGATTTTCTAAACTCGTCTTCGACGTCCTTCTCATCAATAATTTGTTCTCTGATCCGAATGTTGCCCGAGTTATGCTTATGGACTTCACTTTTACTTTGATGTTTTCCCATCCTAGATCGAAGTGGTACCCTGTGATCAGAAACGACAAATTCATAACTAGATGATTATAACTAGATTCAAAACTGAAACGGATGTCAGGGTAAAGCCTAGAAATGTCGACTTCTAAAAAAGAAGGTTCATCAGGGGGGATTTCCCCCAATAATCTACGAGCGTAAGAAACTAGTTGAAAATCCCTACGATCAAGCGCTTTGAGAGCTATAGTAAATAGTCGACGATGGGAAGTCGGATTCATTAAAACTAACCTTTAGTGAAGAAACCTGATGTAGAAACCTCAACCGAGAATCGAGATTTTTCTGCGCAAAGAAACCTTGACTAGAAAATTTATGGTTTTAGTCTGAGAATAAACCATGGCAACCCTGTCCAAAGGAGTATTTAAAGGGATAATAGCGTAAAACCCTAGATCTCAAAAAACGGGAAAAATGAAAGATGGATTTGATGACGTAGACGGTGCAATAGGGGACGCGTAGGTCGTTTCTCATAAATGGTGTCGAGAAATGAAGCGGAAGAGGACACGTGCTAAGAGAAGAACTGACCAAGGCCGTCAAAACTCCAAAATGTTGCAATCATTGAGTTTTTGCTAGAGGAGACATAATTTAATTTACATGGTCACCATTAAGACACGTCATTATAACAAGACATTTACTCTAGCATTAATGAGACGAAAAAATTGAAGGGTTGATTAAAATACTTTTGCCCGGAATGAAACCCTGTTCGGTAAAAATATTTTAAGGCGGTATTGTCATATGAAAATTTTATCAGAAGGTACACGTCATTGAAAAGAGGATGAAATTGCCAGATGGACATCCAGATAGGCATTCAGAAAATATTCCATAAGATCTCTAAAGAAGAGAAACACAAGTAAATATAAAAATAAGGATAAAGCAAAGCCTACTTGGGATCAGTTAACGTTGCTCGGGGTTAGCTGACGACATGTTCTACTCGGGATTAGATGACATCATTCAGGGCCAGATAACATTGTGCTCAGCTCGGGATAAACATGAGGAAACTTGAATCCCAACACAACTCGCACATGAAACAAGAATCATGTTAAAATACGTAAAGATATCCGCGTTAAAGAAGAATCTAAAGATAAATAGAATACCAAACAGGAAAATGGTTCCAAATCAGACAACAATTTTATATCTTCAAAAAGACTATGCATTTATAAGGAAATACGTCTTAACTGAACTATATCACTAGAGTCCGATTTTATACGAGTCTTCGAAATAAGAAAGAAGACAGACAAGTTCGAACAAGTAACCAATCATAATTAAATACAAAGATCTATTGTTACTTGTACAAAAAGGATTAGGGTTCTATGCACATATAAATAGACCTATAATCTCTTCATAAAAATATATAGCAATATACAGAGAGAAAAAAAACAGATCGAGAGTTGTAAATCTATAATAGTGGATTTTGGCATGGTTGTTTATTCAACCACCCGTGGATGTTTCTCCAGTCATCGGAGTTTTACCACGTAAAACTCGTGTCTAAATTGCTTTCTCCTTCTCTTTCTCTTTGAAATCACAACTAAAATCCAATCTTGTTGACTTTTCTCATGCATCCAGAAATTGACGTCAACACTTCCAAATTTGACTAGATAAATAAATTCCTATTATTTATCTACTTATCGAATATAGTATTTTATACTTATCATATTACCAACAATAATATGACTCTAGGAGACCATCTCCTACTAGAAAAAAGGTTTAAACTTTTAATTAATTAATTAATTAATTAATTAATTAATTAATTAATTTCTATTTAATTAAATAATATAATAAAAAACAATAAATAAGACTAATAAATAGTCTCTTGCCGCCCAAACCTTATATAGGCCAAATATTGTTTTTCCTATTTTATTAAATTCATACACTTAAATAAAAAATCCTCATGTGAACTAGACCTATTCTTACTAAAATAAACAAGTCCACATGCCTTAATATAATTCTAGATGGACCCATAAATTGGTCCGGTAGAATATATGAAGTAATCCATGCAAGTTCGTGAGGATTGGGGATCTTGGCGGGCCATCTAAATTTAAGCTCCAACAGACATAACCTAATCACATTCAACAAATGATCCACTTAGGTACACTCTAATAATTTTAGTTCATTTCACTAAAGAACTAAAATTGAACTCTTAAATAAAGATAGAATAAGCTAATATTGCACATTCATACCCTAGGGAATCTTAATGGAGAAAGTGTATCCTCGTGAAGAATACCAGTAATTACCAAGAGCTCATAGACCACCTATAGCTCTCCAAGTTACCATACTTACTCATATGACTACATTTTGAACTTGGATATTTTGGCTTGTCGAGAAGCCATATTTCAATAGACACTACTGAAAACTTAACGTTAAGATTTAATATCCAATACCTCAAAACAGACATATGAAGATATTATACTCTCATTTAATAAATGGAGCCACGATGTCCATATCTATAAACGAAGTCCTCTATTGATTAACAAATAAATACCACTAAACTATCGAGGATAGACTATCTTATATAATCACACTCATTGATAGCTCAAATGATAACCCTTGTAACCAAAAGTCCATCATTTATCTCAGGATTGAGATAGACTCTCCGATTATCTTCAAGTGAATTTTTTTATCCAATAACGGTTCTAGATAAAGCATTTCAGTGTGATCCTATTCAATGCACCAGTGCACTAGATTCTTTTGCCCAAAGACACCACACTTTGATGATTTTAGACTCATCATAACACATTTAATCCTACTCAAATGCTAGCAAAAGAACCTACAACTTTGGAAATATAAAGGCCCCCAATCTTTATCTTAAGTTATGAATATTATTCAAGACTAACTAAAACATTGTGTCTACCTCATACACATCCAGATGTACGAACAATTCTTCTTTTCTCATAGTCTTTTGACCTTATGATTATTTACTTCTGACAGTTATAATAATTAAACTATAAATGCTCTTAGATTTGTTAAACTTGAAATCACTTTATTAATATGAAAATTTGTCAAATACATTATTATACTCTTGCTATCGAGCATAATCCCAATAGTTATATGTACTATGACGACCATGGGGTCATCATATAGTTGCAACATGTTATGAATGTCTTCGTCTATAAATACGATCTAGCTCGAGCAAGAGAGTTCATACGATACCTAACGACTCTGAGAACGTCAGACATGTAATGAGCCAGGGTATCTTCCTAGCATGACTCTTTTGGGAATTGTTATAGGTTCCTACTAATGTGGGACCTCCACTGATGGTATAGATGATTTGGATATGCTACAATAGATCATTCCCTTTGTCCCTTCTTCATTCTTCCTCTTCCGCTTCCTGAATCTCACCTTGCACCTTTTTCTTTATCCTGATGTAGACGATTAAAAATTCGGTTAAAAGGCCACCCCTAACCAATCCTTCAATCTGGTTTTGTAGGCTATAACATTCAAACGTGTTATGCCTTACATCCTCTTGGAAGTCGTATCACTAGTAGCAGTTTCACATGTCTGCTAGGAGTTTCATAGGACTGGGCTTTCTGAGCAACCCCTTAACACGAATGGTAAGGTATATGGTTTCTGGAGAGGCATAGGTATAATTGTTTTACTCCTTCTCAACTCTTGCTATCCACTCCATTTCCCTTGGTAGAGATGTTGCTCTTAGAGTGGTTCTTCTTACTATGTATCACTCCCATTGTGGGGGAAAATGAGGTGACCTGTTAACGGATCAAGTAAGTGGTCGATTCTGGCTCTTATGAATCGGCCCTGGTTTCGGGACTTTCTTTTTTTAGTGCTTGAAAGACCTTGCTTCATCATGCTCGATCTTGATTCTGAGTTGTTTATCTATCACTACCTATTCCAAAGCCCTAGTGTAGGCCTCTTGGTATGTCTCAGGCTGGTATTTTACAAATGGCCGAAACAACTTTCCATTTCACAGGTTTCTTCAGAAGTTAGCTAAGGTTTCTTTCTCAGCGAACACTAACATCTGTACAACCTCTTTATGTTCTCTACGTAGGATTTAAGCGACTCTCCCTACTATTGGACCATTTATTGGAATAGGTCAAGATCTTTTCGACAAGGCTAGATCCCTTGGAACTTAGCATAAAAATTCTTAGTGAGATGTGTAAATGAATCTATATTACCTGGGGGTAGCTTTCTAAACCAAGTCTTGGCACAATCGGTTAGGGTTAAAGGGAACATCCTACACATCATCGATCGGGTAGCGGTCTAAATTTCTATCTGGTGTACCAAGCTCTCTAAGTGGCTCATATGGTCTTTTGATCCAGAGTATTTCTCGGATGGCATTTTGAATTTAGGTGGTAGCTCCGCCTCCCTGATCCTTCTTAATAATGGTGCATTCATTTCTCCCAATGGGATTTTGTGTTCCCTAATGTCTTCTCATTCTCAATTCCTCAATCTTCTAAGCCATCTTGGCCACCTAGTCCTGGAGGCACTTAGGTCCATTACCCCTGGACCGGGATTCTGATCCTTCGTTGTTTGATGTTTTTGACACAACTGTTGCTTTCTTACGCTCATCCCTTTAAGGATGGTTCTCTCTAGATATCCTTCTTAGACCTGTACTGTCACCAAAATCAGGTTGCGAGGGTTTTTCCCCCACCGTCAGTGTGGCTATTAACCAATTTTCCCTAGGAGGGATATAAATTGGGATTTCACTCGCTGGGGTCGAAAATCCATGGGGCGGTCTAGAACTTAAGGTTGTGGACCGGGTCTATCAAAGACCAGTACTCGGGTACCTATTCCAATTTCTCTAGTGGTTTGGTGTCTTTCAAAGTTTACGGTAAATCCCTCGGTGATTATCTAAATACGGATATTTTCCATAAAAGTTATGGCATGCTGCTCCAAGATATCTCGATTTGTTTCCTTGATAGCTGGGGCTTGATCAGACAAAAATTGTTATATATTTTAGCCATCATATACTTATTCTTTTTCTCATTTTCAAGTAGTTTTGTATGTGTCTTATTGCACTTTTGTTCCAATTGCAACCATTAGGTGAAAATCGGAGAATGGAGTCGAAAAGGGCAACATGGGTAAAAAAGGGAAGAAATGAAGGCCATAGTACACGGGTCTCTTACCCGTGCACTAACTGAGCACAAACCATGCACCAAAGTATGGCAAAATTGAGCAAGTCTTCAGTGAACGGGTATAGCACAGATCCCTACCCGTGCAACCAAGACTAGAAAGCAATAAGAGATAGCACGGGTATAGCACCACATCAACATTTTCAAACCTAAGTTGGGCCTATTAATATATTCTATTCTGAAATGTGAAAACTCTCTTCCACTCTCTTCCACTCTCTTCCACATGCCCACAGACAATTTACATCAAATATTTTCTCTCTCTAGATCTAGGAATCATTCTCTCCCGATACATCCAAAACCCATACATTCATCCTTTGATTTTCTACTCAACAAGGAATTAGAAGATTGAAATACAAGCATTCCAAGAAGGAGAACCTCTCATTGGGTCTACTCTCACTTTATTATCCTATTTATTTCATTATATTTAGCATGAGTAGCTAATCATCCCACAAGGGGGTTGAAGTGATTCTTTTGTGAATTTATGGTATTGTAATGAATTCTATATTTTCTATTTAATCTATCAAATATGTGTTATTCATTGTTTTTAATTGATTTCAAAGATAATTTATCTAAGATTGCACCCTCATCTCTTTGTAAATTTTTTGAGAAATTACTTGAGTTGAGAATTGGTATACCCTCAGTTTGATTCTCTTAAACTCATTTGGATGGAAGGATTGAACAAGTGTACCCTCCTCAAGTGAAATCTGGACGTGTATATCTCAATCTTTATCTAATATCAAATGGGTGGCCAATTCTACACCCTCTAGGTTGGTTGCTTTTAAGAGATTAAGCACCAAATCTATACACTCTAGATTGGTTATTTTATATAGAGATTAGTCCTTTACTTTGTTAGATGGACTTTAATGAACAATCACTTTTGGGTGGCCAAAACTACGCACTATAGATTGGAAACCTATAAAGGATATGCAACCAATTCTATAACCTCTAGACTGGTTACAATAGTTTAATAAACATTCTTGAGAATTCTTAATTTACCCATTGTTTGCATGTTGGATCCATCAACCTATAAGTCCATTTATTATCCTTTTTTATTTTTTATCTTAGAGTACTTTAATTAGTTTAAATTTTGTTTTTGTTTTAGTTAATTTCAAATCAACAACCATTGCAATTTACTTTTCTTTCATTTAGTCTAGAGTAACAATTTGATTGTAGTTATAACTTGATCTCTATGGACGATACCTTAACTTGACACTATACTTGTTTTATACAATTGAGTGCACAGTTGCGGTTTTATAAATTTTGTTTAAATATTGCATTAACGACAAATGCGTGTCAAAAATGGCACTCCTGTCAGGGATCGGCGTATATAGTTGTAATTAGATTTTTCTTTAGTTAGTTATTGTTAGTTTTCTTTTGTCTCTATTTACTTCTATAGATATTTTTGTTTCTTTTTGTTTCAGAACTCATGGACTGTTTTTAGGAAGCACCATAACAAGCCAATGGAATAGATGTTTCCCTTCGAAATATTGAAAAGCATATAGGACAATTGGCGGAGATTTTGAAAGAAAAGGAAAAAACACAAGAGCATGACAAGGATAAATCTCTTATTTCCAATGGACATGTTGAAATTTTAAAAGTAATTCAGGGTGAGAGTGAACAGTTGGTGAAGGATAAAGTTACACCAAGTTCAGAAGAAGTTTTTGAGGAAAGAGTAAATGAAGGAGGGTGCTTCACGTTGGAAGTACCAAAGAGCTGAAAAGGGAAAGGCAAAGTTAGTGGGCTTGTCAACGCATTTGAGTTAGCATGTGAGATGGAAAAAGAATGTCATGATGATATTAAAGAAAAGAAGGCCTTGAACATGGAAGAACTGATTTTTGATGACAAATTACTTGAAGTGGCAGCTAGAGATTATGCACTCGAAGAAGAAAACAAAAAGCTACAACTAGAGGTCAAATTTCTCAAGACAGAGACGGGATTTTGAAGAAAAAGTTAAGTGTACGGTTTTATTGTTAGTAATCATACGTCAAAACAAAATTTATAAAGCACCACAACAAGGCCTCAGATGTTTACAAGACAAGTACAATGGCAAGTCGGATGTCGTCCAAATGGAAAGGGAAATCGAATGGCTAAAACTAGTTAACAAATATAAAACTTGTAGGGAAAATACGGTTCAAAATGCAACAAAAGCATGAGAAAATTAAAAAAAATTAGGTTTTGCTTATAAATAAAAAATTTCCCTTTAAATAACAAGAACCTTAACCCTATATTAATTGATGTATATAAAAAGTTTCGTACCTTTTTCTTGTGACGATTGAACAAGCGCCGAATTGATTCCGTAAGATCTTCCAGTCCAATCACAAACGTGAATCACCTAGAAGTGTGGGCTCCCTTTCTTTATCTTGTATACCTAAGGATGGAAACAAACAAAATATTGTTCCTTGTTAGTCACAATAATCCTCCAAGAGAAAAATCAAGAACGTCCGGCCACTTGTGAATTATCTATCAATTTGATTGAAACTCGCGTGAACCTTGATTCGATGTTGTACATAAAACCCTTTTGATGTAAAGGATACTAGTGTACTACCAAAAATAAAAACGTTCCCCTTTTTCTCTTCTTGGCCGAATTCACACTATCTCGATGAGTTGGTTGAATTTTGTATAGAGTAAAAACCAATTTTTTTCTCCCTCAAATTTTTCTCTTGCTTGGCCGAATTCTCTCTTTAGAAAGTTCCAAGCTTGGCCGAAATTAATTCTTGCAATTAATTAGAGCTGGCCGAAATTCCCAAACCTATATATATATATATATGGGATCACAAGTTCACTCTTAAGAAGGATTTACTGGTCGGCAAGAATCCTTTCCTTAGGTGGATTTATTTGGTAGTTAAGAATCCTTATCTAAAAGGAATTCTATCCTCCTCTTATATATACATAGCTGGCCAAAATTTCATAGAATATAATTAGGAGAATTAATTATTTTCCCAAGAGGGATTTACTTGGTAGTTAAGAATATCAAAAAGGAATTCTATCCTACACCAAGACTCCTAATCCAACTCAATAGTGTATTTGTAACCATATTAAAGACTTCCTAATTTGATTAGATAAATAATTCCATTTATTTATCTATTTATCAGATATAGTCATTAACATTAATTATGCTACCAACAATAGTATAATTTTAGGAGACCATCTCGTACTAGGAAAAAGATTTTTACTTTTAATTTAATAATTAATTAATAAACAAATTAATTAATTTCCTTTTAATTAAATAATAAAACAAAATAATATAATCAAGCTATTCTAAATAGCCTTGTAGCCTATACCAATATATATGGGCAAATATATTATTTTCTTATTTTATTAAATCCATTTGACCATTATAAAATTTCCACATGTGAACTAGACCCATTCTTACAAAAAGAAACAAGTCCACATGCCTTAATATAATTCTAGATGGACCCCTAATTTGGTCGGGTAGAATATATCAAGTGATCCTTGTAAATTCGTATGGATTTGGGATCTTGGCGGGCTATCTAGATTTAAGCTCCAATAGACACAACCCAATCACAATCAACAAATGATTCACTTAGGTCTGATCTATTTAATTTTAGTTCATTCTACTAAAGAACTAAAATTAAACTCTTAAATAAAAATAGAATAAGTTGATGTTACTCGTTCATACCATAGACAATCATATTGGAGAAAGTGTATCCTCATGAAGAATACCAGTAATTGCCAAAAGCTCATAGACCGCCTATAGCTATCCAAGTTACAATATTTACTCATATGATCACATTTTTAACTTGGATATTATGACTTGTCCAGAAGACATGTTTCAATAGACACTATTGAAAACTTAACGTTAAGATTTAATATCCAATACCTCAAAACATCCATATGATGATATTTTACTCTCATTTAATAAATGGAGCCACGATGTCCATATCTATAAATGAAGTCCTCTATCGATTAACAAATTAATACCACCAAACTATCAAGGATATACTGCTATATAATTGTACTATTGATAGCTCAAATGATAACACTAGCAACCAAAAGTCCATCTTTTATCTCATGATTTAGATAGACTCTCCGATTGTCTTCAAATGAAAACTTTTATCCATTGACGGTTCTAGATAATGTATTTCATTGTGATCCAATTCAATGCACACAGTGCCTTAGATTCATTTGCCCAAAGACACCACACTTTGATGATTTTAGACTCATCATAACACATTTGATCCAACTCAAATGCTATCAAAAGAATCTAGAACTTTGACAAGATAAGGCTCCCAGCCTTTTATCTTAAGTTGTGAATATTGTTCAAGGCTAACTAAAGAATTGTGTCTACCTCATACATATCTAGATGTATGAACAATTATTTTTTTCTCATAGTCTTTTGACCTTATTATTATTTACTTTTGACAATTTTAATTGCTATAAGATTTGTTGAACTAGAAATCACTTTATTAATTCGAAAAGATTGTCAAATACATTATTACACTCCCACAATCTCCCACTTGCTCTATAACGAATGTGTCATATCTCATATCCCTATGTCCTCTAGATGCCCATCAAAACTCTTTTGTGGAAGAGCCTTTGTAAAGGGATCCGCTAGATTATCTTCTGATGTGATATTGGTAATCGTCATGTCACCCCTATGCACAATTTCCCTCAAAAGGTGATACTTTCTTTCAACGGGTTTTCCTCTCTTATGACTTCTTGGTTCTCTCGAATTAGCCACTGTTCCACTATTGTCACAATAGATAGTGATCTGCTTATTCGCATCAGGAACCACGTCCAAGTCAATCATGAATTGGTGGAGCCAGACAGCCTCTTTAGCAGCCTCGCATGCGGATACATACTCAGCTTCCATGGTGGAATCGGCAATACAGGATTGCTTGATTCTCCTCCATATGACTGTCCCTCCTCCAACAGTAAATACAGATCCTGATATTGATCTCATAGAGTCAGAATCTGACTAAAAATTAGAGTCTGTATACCCAACAGGAATTAAATCCCCTTCAGAAGCACATAATCTCTCGTTCTCCTAGGATACTTAAAAATATGCTAGATAGTCCTCCAGTGATCTGGACCAGGCTTTGATTGAAACCTGCTAACTATGCCCACAACAAAACAAATATCTGGTCTAGTATAGAGCATTGCATACATGAGACTTCCAACTGATGAGGCATATGGAACCCTACTCATGAATTGCTCTTCATGCTCATTCTTCGGAACTTGTTACTTAGAAAGTTTGATCCCATGTCTGAAAGGTGTCATACCTTTCTTGGATTCTTGCTTGGAAAACCTAGACAAGATTTTATTTATGTATGAAGCTTAGGATAATGTAATCGCTCTATTCTTTCTATCCCTTATGACTCGGATACCAAGAATATAACTTGCTTCTCCAAATTTCTTAATATCAAATTGCTTAGCTAACCATTCTTTTATTGATGTCAATACACCTACATCGTTTCCGATGAGTAGTATATCATCAACATAAAAAACTAAGAAAACCAACTTATCGCCTTTAATCCTTTTGTATACACAAGGTTCACCAAGGTTTTGAATAAATCCAAAACTTTTCACGAATTGAATGAACCTTATGTTCCAGGATGTGGATGCTTGCTTTAATCCATATATGGATCTTTGCAACTTGCATACCCTTTCCTCTTAGCCTTTTTAAATCAATCCATCTGGTTGCATCATATAGATGCTTTCGTCAAGACTTCCATTAAGGAAAGTTGTCTTGACATCCATTTGTCAAATCTCTAGGTCTAGAGATGCCGCAATGGATAAGAGTATCCTAATGGATTTAAGCATAGCCACAGGAGAGAAGGTTTCTTCATAATCGATACCTTCCTTTTGTATATAACCTTTAGCTATCGATCCTCTTGCATACCCACTTGCACCCAATGGGTTTTATCCTTTTAGGCAAGTCTATAAGAGACCAGACTTTGTTTCTGAACATAGATTCAATCTCGGATTGCACTGCCTTTTGCCAATGGCGACAATCAACATCTTTCATTACTTCTTTGTACGTATAAGGATCATCGTCATCCGGGAGATTCTCTACAGATTTTCCTAGACCGATGTATCTCTCGGGTTCTTTACTAACCTTTCCACTATGATGAGGTATTGTAGATTGTTGATCTTGTGTTGGTAGGGAACTTACAATTGGTCTCGGTTGCGAAACCTCTTGTGGAATCGTATCTCCTAAAAGCTCATTTAGGGCAATTCTACTTTTAGGCACAAAATTATTCATATAGTTCTTTTCTAAAAAATTTGCATTTGTCGAAACAAATACTTTAAGATTTGAAGGACTATAAAAATAATATCCTATTGTTCCTTTTGGCTACCCTACAAAGATGCATGTTTCTGAACGGGACTCCATCTTTTCTGTCTTTCCTTTTAATACGTGCGCAGGTCATCCAAATATCCTTAAGTGTTGCAAACTAGGCTTTTGTCCAGTCCATAACTCATGCAGTGTTTTAGGAACCAACCTAGATGGTACACCATTTAGAATTTACATTGCGGTTTGTAAAGCATATCCCCAAAAAGAATTAGGGAACATTGAATAACTCAACATAGACCTAACCATGTCCAAAAGAGTTCTATTTCTCCTTTCGGCCACCCCATTTTGTTGAGGTGTGCCTGGTGCAGAAACTGAGAAATTATCCCATTGTCAATAAGATATTGCTTAAACTCACCAGATAGATATTCTCCACCACGATTAGACCTCAAGATTTTTATACGTTCTCAAGCTGATTTTCCACTTCAGCTTTAAATGCTTTGAACATATCAAAAGCATCTGACTTATGTCTCATGAGATACACATAACTAAATCTTGAGTGATCATCCATGAAAGTGATGAAGTACTCATATCCACCTCTAGCTTGAATGCTCATAAGTCTACACACATCAATGTGTATCAATCCTAAACAATCGATGGCTCTTGTGCCTTTGGTCCTAAACGACCTTTTGGCCATTTTACCTTCCAAACAAGATTTCAAAATTTGGTAGATATCAACCTTTAAGTCACTTAGAGGTCCGTCACTTACCCATCTCTTAATCCTATTAAGGTTAATATGACCTAGGTACAAATGCCATAGGTAGGTTTCATCTTTCGATAATTTTACTCTTTTATGATTAGGTTCCGTTGATTCCGTATCTAACAAGTGAGAGATATTTCTATGCAAATAGAATAAACATTTTCCAATGTACCTTTGCAAATAATTTTCTTATTCTTACTATTAGAAAAACCTTTTATTAAAAGTAACCGAATATCCAATATTATTTAGACAAGAGACCGAAATTAAATTTCTCTTGAATTGTGGTACATAATAAACGTTTATTAAATCTAAATGCCTATAAGAATCTAAATTTATTCTAATATCTCCCACTACACTAGTAGACACCAATGCTCCGTTGCCTAAATACAAGTTGAATTCATTCTTATTCAATCTATTCCTTTGACCCTTTTCACCACAAAGGAAATACTTCCTTTTGATCTTGGTTACTATCTTGGTCTCCTTCTAAGAAGGCTAAAGTTTCTTTTTCTTTTGTTGTCTATTGACCTTCTTACTGGTCTTTAACAGTAGCAACTTACCAAGCATATGAATCTCTTGACCCTTGCCTTTTACATGGATTTTTTCCATGATTTGAACATCTTGCATCAGGCCTTGCAATGTGTATTCCTTATTATTCAAGGTATAGTCCAACTTGAATTGATCAAAGGAATCCGACAGTGAGTTGACAATCATGTCAATTTCGGTCTCAACATCTATCTTATCACCATTTAGTTTAGCAATGTTGAGATGTGCTATAACTTTTATCATGTGAAATTCACACCCTGTCCAGGTTTTATCCTAAGATTCATAAAAGCAGTCACTGCCTCTCTCTTAGTCATCCTAGACCTCATAGCAAACATCTCTTCTAGAGACATCATTATATTGGTAGCAGTCTACATTCCTTCATGTTGCTGCTGCAACACGTCGGAGATGTGGCCATAATGTAACGTACATTTAGCCATCTCGTCTTAAGACTTCCACTACTAATACTCATCTCTTTGCTCCTGAGTAGATTCATTAGTTTGGTGGTTAAGGAATAGACATAACGAATTTATGTTTTTCAGCTTGCAATAACAACCCAATTTTCCTTTTCCATGTGACATAATTATCCTCAGTTAAAGCATTATCTTTTAGGATGTTCATTAGGGATGGGGTCATGATTTCTTTTTAAAAAAAATTATACAAGTAAATAATCTAGATAAAGCACTTTCGAATATTTATCTTGAATTAAAAATAATTCAATCGTAAAAATTCAACGGGTGATCCAACACCCATAAATGTCACGCCTCCTTTGGGAGTTCACAACATTTACTAGTTGGACTAGGTCCCATCGAATTGCTAACATAACAACCAACGTTTTCAATTTTAGCCTTGTGATTTTATTAACAAGAACTCTTGGGAGGATATTAATAAACTCACATTGAATGTGTTACCAAGTTATCGACCTTCAATATAATCCCTCACGAATATCCCTCCTGTGGGAGTAGATATCGTTTGGGCTAATTGTCTAGTCTATCCTTGTAAGGAAGTATCTTGCTAAATTACATTCATGAATACCTTTTAGGAGGTTATTACACGAAACATAAAGCTCAACTAAACATAGAGGTTGAAGGTGTTCCAAAACACCTTCTCCCACTCAATTATTTAAGGCATGTGATCGAATTCCAAAGAAGGATTTACCAAGTTATCTAGATGCCAATTTAGATACCTAAATCATTCTATGAATGTTCATACCAAAAGAGATATATGAGTGGCACTCCTATTCCATATGACATGTTATCAAACAACGATAAACATTGCAATATTTACAAAAATATAAATAGCAACAATTTTGGTCCATCCTAGAAAAGCAAGAAATTACATATGTCTTGGAATACAAAACTCCTTTCTTGGTGAACAAGTCTTCTCACGACCTTCGTCGATCGAACACCCTCGGCTACCTCCCATGGGCGTGCGCACCCTTGGCCCTTACCCATGTATGCCACAAACCCATAAAGAGCAGCCATGTGCTGCCCATGGCTTCCAAATGGCTGGCATGCGCAACCCATGCCACAACAAACGTGGCTGCGTGCTCTTCGCACAAACGTTTGTTGCTATGGTTCACACTGTCCCAAACTTGTTCCGGTTGCTCCCAATTCTTCAAACTTTCAAATCTTCGAAACTTGAGTGTATTACAGAAGAATTATAAATAAAAGTACTGCAGTTTTTTTTTTATTATTACAACAACAAAATAAATTAAAAAAACTTATCAACTACCAAGAAGGAAATTATGGCGATGATAGACCACCCTTCTTGTTACAATCCCAAAACAAAATACATTGAAATTCTGGGACAAAAATTGAACAATAACAATCCACATATAAAACATATATATATATATATATATCCATACATTCCAATGTAAATATATATATATATATATATATATATATATATATATATATATATATATATATATATGCGAATACCTAGAGTGCCATCTCTTTCTAAAACATGCATATATACAATAAAAAGAATAAGATTCACGAACACATACATCAATTAATTAAGGGCACAACCAGGCTCTGATACCAGTTGTAGGGAAAATAAGGTTCAAAACGCAACGGAAGCATGAGAAAATTAATAAATATTAGGGTTTGCTTATAAATAAAAAATTTCAATTTAAATAACAAGAACCTTAACCCTAGATTAACTGATGTACATAAAAAGTGTCGTACCGTTTTCTCGTGACGATTGAACAAGCGCCTAATTGTTTCCGTAAGATCTTCCAATCCAATCACGAAAGTGAATCGCCTAAGAGTGTGAGCTCCCATTCTTTATCTTGTATACCTGAAGATGGAAACAAACAAAATATTGTTCCTTGTTAGTCACAATAATCCTCCAAGAGAAAAATCAATAGCGTCCGGTCAATTATGAAATATCAATCAATTTGATTGAAACTCGCGTGAACCTTGATTCGATGTTGTACATAAAACCCTTTTGATGTATAGGGTACTAGTGTACTATCGAAAATAAAAACATTCCCCTTTTTCTCTTCTTGGCCGAATTCACACTATCTCTATGAGTTTGTCGAATTTTGTCCAGAGTAAAAACCAAAATTTTTCTCCCTTAAAATTCGCTCTTGCTTGGCCAAATTCTCTCTTTAGAAAGTCCCAAGCTTTGCCGAAATTAATTCCTGCAATTATTTAGAGCTGGCCGAAATTTTCAAACCTATGTATAGAGGATCATAAGTCCTCTCCTAAGAAGGATTTACTTGGTTGGCAAGAATCTTTTCCTTAGGTGGATTTATTTTGTAGTTATGAATCCTTATTTAAAAGGAATTCTATCCTCCTCTTATATATACATAGCTGGCCAAAATTTCATAGAATATAATTAGGTGACTTAATTCTTTTCCTATGAAGGATTTACTTGGTAGTTAAGAATCCTTTCCTTAGGTAGATTTACTTGGTGGTTAAGAATCCTTCTTAAAAAGAAATTCTATCCTACACTAAGGCTCCTAATCCAACTCAATAGTGTATATGAAGCCATATTAAAGACTTCCTAATTTGATTAGATAAATAATTCATTTTATATATATACTTATCAAATATAGTCCTTAACATTAATTATACTACCAACAATAGTATAATTTTAGGAGAACATCTCCTACTGGAATTTTTTTTTGACTTTTAATTAAATAATTAATTAATCAATAAATTAATTAATTTCCACTTAATTAAATAATAAAACAAAATAATATAATTAAGCTATTTTCAATAGCCTTGTTGCCCATACCAATATATATGGGCCAATATAATATATTCTTATTTTATTAAATCCATTTGAACTTTATAAAAAGTCCACATGTGAACTAGACCGATTCTTATTAAAAGAAACAACTCTACATGCCTCAATACAATTCTAGATGGACCCCTAAATTGGTCTGGTAGAATATATCAAGTGATCCATTCAAGTTTGTGTGGATTAGGGATCTTGGCGGGCTATCTAGATTTAAGCTCCAATAGACACAACCCAATCACAATCAATAAATGATTCACTTACGACCGATCTATTTAATTTTAATTCATTCCACTAAAGAACTAAAATTGAACTCTTAAATAATTATAGAATAAGTTGATTTACTCATTCATTCCCTAGACAACCTTATTGGAGGAAAGTGTATCATCGTGAAGAATATCAGTAATCGCCAAGAGCTCATAGATTGTCTATAGCTCTCCAAGTTATCATCTTTACTCATACGACCACATTTTAAACTTAGGTATTTTGACTTGTCCAGAAGCCATGTTTCAATAGACACTATTGAAAACTTAACGTTAAGATTTAATATCCAATACCTTAAAACATCCATATGATGATATTCTACTCTTATTTAATAAATGGAGCCACGATGTCCATATCTATAAATGAAGTCCTTTAACGTTTAACAAATGAATACCACCAAACTATCGAGGATAGACTATGCTATATAATCGTACTTATTGATAGCTCAAATGATAACACTTGCAATCGTAAGTACAACATTTATCTCAAGATTGAGACAAACTCTCCGATTGTCTTCAAATGAACACTTTTATCCACTGACGGTTCCAGATAAAGTATTTCATTGTGATCCAATTCAATGCACCCAGTGCATTAGATTCTTCTGCCCAAAGACACCACACTTTAATGATTTTAGACTCATCATAACACATTTGATCCCACTCAAATGCTGGCAAAAGAGTCTACAACTTTGACAAGATAAAGGCGCCTAACCTTTTATCTTAAGTTGGGAATATTATTCAAGACTAACTAAAGAATTGTGTCTACCTTATACATATCTAGATGTATGAACAATTCTTCTTTTCTCATAGTCTTTTGACCTTATGACTATTTACTTTTGACAATTATAATAATTAAACTATAAATGCTATAAGATTTGTTAAACTAGAAATTACTTTATTAGTATGAAAAGAATGTCTAATACATTATTACACTCTTGCTATCGAGCATAATTCCAACATAACTAAAGTACAACATGAAAAGTAAAGATTAATGGTTGGGATTTTGAAAGGTTAATTGCCAATACTACAATTAGGCTAGTTAATCTAAAATGCAATTACTGTTAATATGAAATGTGTTGGGATTATTCTCGATAGAAAGAGTGTACAAATGTATTTGACAATCTTTTTATACTAATAAAGTGATTTCTAGTTTAACAAATTTTATATCATTTATAGATTAATTATTATAATTTTTAAAAGTGATTCCAAGAGAGAATTTCGGCCAAGCATAATTTACAAGAGAAAATTTCGGCCAAAGGGAATTTTTAGTAGAAAGAATTCGGTTCTTGCTCTAGATAATTTCCTACACATGAATTGCTCTTCATGGATATTCTTAGGAACTCGTTCCTTAGAAAGTTTGATTCCATGTCTGAATGGTAAAATACCTTTCTTAGAATCTTGCATGGAAAAGCCAGACAAGATTTTATCTATGTATGAAGCTTGGGATAATGCAATCGTTCTATTCTTTCTATCCCTTTGATACCAAGAATATAACTTCCTTCTCCTAAGTCCTTCATATCATATTTTTTTGCTAACCATTTTTTTCTTATGTCAATACACCTACATCGTTTCCGATGAGTAGTTTATCATCAACGTAAAGAACAAGGAAAACCAACCTCCCACCTTAAATCCTTTTGTATACACATGGTTCATCAAGGTTTTGAATACATCCAAAACTTTTCACGGCTTGATCAAACATTATGTTCCAAGATCCGGATGCTTTCTTCAATCCATATATGAATCTTTGCAACTTGCATACCCTTTCCTCTTGGCCATTTTCAATGAATCCTTCTGGTTGCATCATATAGATGCTTTTGACAAGACTTTCATTAAGGAAAGCTATCTTGACGTCCATTTGCCAAATCTCTAGATCTAGAGATGCCGCAATGGATAAGAGTAACCTAATGGATTTAAGCATGACCTAAAAGAGAGAAGGTTTCTTCATAATCGATACCTTCATTTTATGTATAACCTTTAGATACCAATCTAGCTTTAATGGTTTCAACCTTTCCATCCATTCCTCTTTTCCTCTTGTATACCACTTGCACCGGATGGGTTTTATCCCTTTAGGCTAGTCTACAAGAGACCAGACATTGTTTTTGAACATAGATTCAATTTCGGATTGCATTCCCTTTTGCCAATGGCGACAATCAACATCTTCCATTGCTTCCTTGTACGTATAGGGATCATCGTCATCCGGGAGATTATCTACAGATTCTCCTAGACCGATGTATCTCTCGGGTTATCTATTAACCCTCCCACTATGATGAGGTATGGTAGATAGTTGATCTTGTGTTGGTGCAGAACTTTCAATTGGGCTAGGTTGTGAAACCTCTTATGGAATTGTATCTCATGAAAGCTCATTCAAGACAATTCTACTTTTAGGCATAAAATTAATCAGATTGTCCTCTACCAGAAATTTAACATTTGTCGAAACAAATACTTTAAGATCTGGAAGACTATAGAAATAATATCCTTTTGTTCCTTTTGGATACCCCACAAATACGTATGTTTCATAACGGGATTCAATCATCTCTGTCTTTCCATTTAACATGTGTGCAGGACATCCAAATATCCTTAAGTGTTACAAACTAAGCTTTTGCCTGGTCCATAACTCATACTTTATTTTCGGAACCGACTTAGATGATACATCATTTAGAATGTACATGGCAGTTTGTAAAGCATATCCCCAAAAGGAATTAGGAAGCTTTGAATAACTCAACATTGGCCTAACCATGTCCAAAAGAGATCTATTTCTCCTTTTTGCCACCCCATTTTGTTGAGGTGTACCTGGTGCAAAAAAATGAGAAATTATCCCATTATTAAAAAGATACTGCTGAAACTCACCAGATAGATATTCTCCACCACGATCAGACCTCAAGATTTTTATGCGTTTCTCAGGCTGATTTTCTACTTCAACTTTAAATGCTTTGAACATGTCAAAAGCATCCGACTTATGTCTAATGAGATACACATAGCCAAATCTTGAGTGATCATCCATGAAAGTGATGAAGTACTCATGTCACCTCTAGCTTGAATGCTCATAGTTCCACACACATTAGTGTGTATCAATCCTAAATATTCGATGGCTCTTATGCCTTTGGTCATAAACGACCTTTGGTCATTTTACCTTCCAAACAAGATTCACAAGTTGGTAGATCATCAACCTTTAATTCACTTAGAGGTCCATCACTAACCAATCTTTTAATCCTATTAAGGTTAATATGACCTAGGCACAAATGTCATAGGTAGGTTTTATCTTTTTATAATTTTACTTTTTTATGATTATGTTTAGTTGATTCCGTGTCTAACAAGTGAGACATATTTCTGTGCAAGTAGAATAAACTGTTTTCCAATGTACCTTTGCAAACAAATTTGTTATTCTTACTAATAATAAAACCTTTATTAAAGGTAATAAAATATCCAAATTTATTTAAACAAGAAACTGAAATTAAATTCCTCTTGAATGGTGGTACATAATAAACGTTTATTAAATCTTAATGCCAAATAGAATCTAAATTGATTCTAATATCTCCCACTACATTAGTAGACACCAACGTTCCGTTGCCTAAACGCAAGTTGAATTCATTCTCATTCATTCTCTTCCTTTCCTGGAACCCCTTCTAGTTAGGCCTAAAGTTGCTTTTTCTTCTATTGTTTCTTGACCTTCTTACAAGTCCTAACAGTAACAACTTTACTAACCCTATAAATCTTATGACCCTTGCGTTTCACAAGAATCTTTTTGGCGCTTTGAACATCTTGTATTAGCCCTCGCAATGTGTATTTGTTAATGTTCTTGGTGTAGTCCAACTTGAACAAACCAAAGAAATCTAACAGTGAGTTGACAATCATGTCAATTTTTTGTCTCACCATCTATCTTAGCACCGTTGAGTTCAAAAATACTGAGATGTGCTACGACTTCCATCATGTGATCTTACACACCCTGTCCAGATTTCATCCTAAGATTCATAGTAGTAGTCAATGCCTCTCTCTTAGTCATTCTAGACCTCATAGCAAACATCTCCTCTAGACATATCATTATATCGACAGCAGTCTCCATTCCTTCATGTTGTTGTTGCAACACGTCGGAGATAGTGGCCATAATGTAACATTTAGCCATCTCATCTGAAGACTGCCACTGATGATACTCATCTCTTTGCTCTTGAGTAGATTTATTAGTAGGAATAGGTGGTTTAGAAATAGACATAACGAACTTATGGTTTTTCAACATACAACAATAACCCAATTTTCCTTTTCCAAGTGATATAATTATCATCAGTTTAAATATTATAGTTTAGGATTTTCATTAGGGATGGGGTAATGATTTCTTTATATTAACAAAAATTATGTAAGTAAATAATCATAACAAAGCACTTTCGAATACTTATCTTGAATTAAATAAAATAATTCAATCGTAAAATTCAACGGTTGATGATATACTACTCATCGGAAACAATGTAGGTATATAGACATCAATAAAAGAATGGTTAGCAAAACAGTTTGATATGAAGGACTTAGGAGAAGCAAGTTATATTCTTGGTATCCAAGTCATAAGTGATAAAAAGAATAGAACGATTGCATTATCCCAAGCTTCATACATAGATAAAATCTTGTCTAGATTTTCCATGCAATATTCTAAGAAAGGTATGTTACCTTTCAGACATGGAATCAAACTTTCTAAGGAACAAGTTCCTAAGAATGAGCATGAAGAGAAATTCATGAGTTGGGTTCCATATATATCGGCAGTTGGAAGTTTCATGTATGCAATGCTCTGCACTAGACCAGATATTTTTTTTGATGTTAGCATAGTTAGCAGGTTTCAATCAAAACCTGGTCCTAATTATTGGAAGGAAGTCAAGCATATTTTCAAGTATCTTAGGAGAATAAGAGATTATATACTTGTATACTCTGGAGAGGATCTAATTCCCGATGGGTATACATATTTCGATTACCAATCGAATTCTGACTCTAGAAGATCAACATCAGGATCTGTGTTTACACTTGGAGGAAGGGCGATCATATGGAGGAGTTTCAAGCAATCTTGTTTTGCTGATTCCACCATGGAAGCCGAGTATATTGCCGTATGTGAGGCTGCTAAAGAGGCTATATGGCTCCATCAATTCTTGACTAACTTGGAAGTGGTTCTTGATGAGAATAAGTAGATCACTATCTATTTTGATAATAATGGAGCAGTGGCTAATTCGAGAGAACTAAGAAGTTATAAGAGAGGGAAACACATTGAAAGAAAGTATCATCTTCAGAGGAAAATTTTGCATAGGGTTACGTGACGATTAGCAAAATTGTGTCAGCAGAAAATCTAGCGGATCCTTTTACAAAGGCTTTTCCACAATAAAGTTTTGATAGTCATCTAGAGAACATGGGGATGAGAGATATAACACACTTGCTATAGAGCAAGTGGAAGATTGTTAGGATTATGCTTAATAGCAAGAGTGTAATAATGTTTTTGACAATCTTTTCATATTACTAAAAGTGATTTCTAGTTTAACAAATCTTATAGCATTTATAGTTTAAGTATTATAATTGTCAAAAGTAAATAATCATATGGTCGAAAGACTATGAGAAAAGAAGAATTGCTCATGCATCTAGATATGTATGAGGTAGACACAATTCTTTAGCTAGTCTTGAACAATATTCACAACTTAAGATGAAGGCTGGGTGCCTTTATCTTTTTAAGGTTGTATATTCTTTTGTTAGCTTTTGAGTGGGATCAAATGTGTTATGATAAGTCTAAAATCATCAAATTGAGGTGTCTTTGGGGTAAAGAATCTAGTGCACTAGGTGCATTGAATATGATCATAACGAATAACTTTATCTAGAACCGTCAATGGAGAAAAGTTTTCACTTGAAGACAATAGGAGAGTCTATCTTAATCATGAGATAAATGATGGACTTATAGTTGCAAGTGTTGTCATCTAAGCTATCAATGAGTATGATTATATAGCAAAATCTATCCTCGATAGTTTGGTGGTATTCATTTGTTAATCGATAGTGGACTTCATTTATAGATATGGGCATCGTGGCTCGATTTATTAAATGAGAGTAGAATATCATCATATGGTTATTTTAAGGTATTGGATATTAACTCTTAACGTTAAGTTTTCAATAGTGTCTATTGGAACATGGCTTCTGGACATGTAAAAAATATACAAGTTTGAAATGTGGTCGTATGAGTAAATATGGTAACTTGGAGAGCTAAATGTGGTCTATAAGCTCTTGGCGATTACTGGTATTCTTTATGAGGATACACCATCTCCATTAAGATTGTCTAGGGTATGAATGAGCAATATTAACTTACTCTATCTATATTTAGGAGTTCAATTTTAGTTCTTTAGTGGAATGAATTAAAATTATTAGATCCTACCTAAGTGAATTATTTGTAGATTGTGATTAGGTTATGTCTATTAATTAATTATTTAATTAAAAAGTAAAAAATATTCTAGTAGGAGAAGATCTCCTAATATTATAGTATTATTGGTCGTATAATTAATATTGAATACTATATTTGATAAGTAGATAAATAAAAGGAATTATTTATCTAGTCAAATTAAAAAGTCTTTAATATGGTCACTAATACACTATTTGTGTTGGATTAGGAGTCTTGGTGTAGGAAAGGTTTCTTTTTTGCTAAAGGATTCTTGGTCACGAAGTAAATCCACCTAAGGATAGGATTCTTGCCCACCAAGTAAATCCTTTTTCGTAAAGGATTAAGTCTCCTAAACTAAATACATGTAGAATTCGGTCACTATATATATATATATATATGTGTGTGTGTGTGTGTGTGTGTGTGTGTAGTTTAATGCGTCAATGCTATTTGATTCCAAGAGAGAATTTCGGCCAAGCATAATTTACAAAAGAAAATTTCGGCCGAAGGAAATTTTGTGTGGAAAGAATTCGGTTCTTTTTCTAGATAAATTCTTCCAACACTAAAGATTGGTGTGTGAAATTCAGCAAAAAAGAAAAGAAAGAAAGAACATTTTGTATTCGATAGTGCGCTAGTAGTCTTTACATTTAAAGGTTTTGTTTACAACCTTGAATCTAGGTTCATGTGAGTTTCAATCAAATTTATTGATAATTCATAAGCGACCTAACGTTCTTTGTTTTTCTTCTTGGAGGATTATTGTGACTAACAAAGAAAAGGATTTTGTTTGTCTCCATCCTTAGGTATACAATGTAAAGAAAGGGAGCCCATACTCCTAGGTGATTCACGTTTGTGATTGGATTGGAAAATTTGGTAGATTCAATTCGGCGATAGTTCAATCGTCACGAGAAAAAAGATACGATACTTTTAGTATACATCAATTAATCTAGGGTTAAAGTTCTTGTTATTAAAAGGGGGGGAAATTAAATATACCAAACCCTAATCTCATGCTTCCGTTGCACGATTTTCCCTAAGCACTTAAAGTTGAAGTTGAAAATCAGCTAGAAAAATACATAAAAATCTTGAGGTCTGATCGTGGTGGAGAATATCTTTCTGGTGAGTTTTAGCAATATGTTATTGATAAAGAGATAATTTTCAATTTTCTGTACCAGTTGCACCTCAACAAAATGTGGTTGCAGAAAGGACAAAAAGAAATCTTTTGGACATAGTTAGATCTGTGTTCTTTTTGGCATGGTTAGATCTATGTTGTGTTATTCAACGCTCCCTAATTCTTTTTGGGGATATGCTTTACAAATTACTATGTACATTCTAAACGATGTACCATCTAAGTCGATTCCTAAAGCACCACATGAGTTGTGGACTAGGCGAAAGCCTAGTTTACAACACTTATAGATATTTGGATATCCTACGCACGTGTTAAAAGGAAAGACAGAAAAGATAGAGTCCCGTTCAGAAACATGCTATTTGTAAGGTATCTAAAAAGAGCCAAAGGATATTATTTTTATAGTCCTTCAGATCTTAAAGTATTTGTTTCGACAAATGCTAAATTTCTAGAAGAGGACTGGATGAATAATTTTATGCCTAAAAGTATAATTGTCCTGAATGAGTTTTTAGGAGATACAATTCCGCAAGAAGTTTCATAACCTAGCCCAATTGTAAGTGTTAACGAGAAATTTACTTAAGATGACAAATTCGCACTAACACCCTCGAGACTACAACCACGGAGATGGTGGTCGGGGTTGATACCTTTGATACCTAACCTGCTTAGATAAAAATGAATGTTTGTATAACAATAACAAGTGGGGACTTTAGTATTGATTACTCGTGGTATACAGAATTCCCTCTCATGAGCTCGCTATCTCTCTATAACGTAGGAAGGTGGTGACTTCGTGCTAGTCGAATAGTGGATATGATGATGGCCGTGTTCTGATCACTGGATTTAAGCTGGACGAGCTTCTCCTTTTCTTTCCTATTTCTACTCTGTCCTCTATATCTCCTTTTTTTAGGTATATTTATATACGACCGAATCGTTTTGAATGGGTGTATCTCCTGCCCTAATTATCTGATGCTACTCCCCCCTTATTAGGCAGGATCCATTATTTGAAAGTCGTTGACTCCGAGTAAATAGCAGAAGCGATGATATTGTTGACGAAGATAAGTTTGCTTCCCTTTTGTAATCAAACTCTTGACTTGCATGTAAATGCTGGTTATTACATAGATATATTCTTGTGTGTACTTACGGCATGATTCTTCATGGAGGTTGTTGAGCTAGTCATTCGTAGTTTTCATAGAGTGAGGTAGATCTATGCTATGGTTCCATTTTCAGAAGCTTGGAATGGACACCCTAGAAAGCATTCCTATGAGGTAACATGGATCTGATTCACTTAGAGGCCTTTTTCCTCCTCGTATCATGGTGGGGACAGCGGGCTCCTGGAGAGGTTGGTAGGCTTTTTATTATGGCTATGAATCAAGTTTGACCTCTAAAAGCATTAACCTGGAGAGGGCTTGCGTTGCTTGTCAGGCTTCTTTCAAATGTTTCTTGAACTTGGCGACCCCCCTGGCTTTCACGGGGTGGTTGAGGAGCTTGACCCTAGGAACCAAGGTTTCCAAGTAGGTGGCCTTGAGAAGCCTGGATTCCAGTGTTCACATGGGGGCACGACCACATCGTGCCTAGCTTTTTCCCTGATGGTTTTGAAGCCCGGTGATCCCTCCGTGCTTCTACTGGGTAGTTTTATGGTACATCTAGGGTTTCATAAATGTCGACTTTGGGCTTCGATTAGGACTGGGAGATTGGAAAATTTCTTTTTGTCCCATAGCCAAATTTTACTATTAACAGAATTCCCTTATGACTTAAACACCGGAGGTAGAGTTGGGGTTGGAGTCAGATTCCATGTTTGATTGGGAAATTTTTTCGTTATGAGATAGTTACTGAGAATCTCAAATGAAATCTTCTCATTAATTACCCAAATGATGTGTCGAACCCAAATGATATGTTCTTTCATGAATCTTCGTGGCTCGAGGCAATCTTCCTGAGGATATCGCTGACGTCATTACACCCCTAACCTCTATTTAAATTCAAACTCACTACCCATTTCTTCACACTTTCTCTCAATTTCGAATTTACAGATTTCTTCTCTCTTACTACCCTCTGTCGATTTCCCTTTCTTCTTAATCCCTAAAACCTATTCTACCATGTCAAAGGCCAGCCATGATTTCATTGACTCCCTTGTTGAAGGCACAGAGGTCTCAAATCTTGCCCATGAAAAATGGGCTCCCCAAACCTAGGCGGGGACGACTCTCCTCCTCCTCGTAACGTCTTCGATCTAACCAGAATATAGCTATCGGGACTCTGTTTTCTAACCAACCGGAGAATCCTCTGAATTTGTTTGACAAGGACACCGGTGAAGAGAATAGGGTCGGTGTTGTTGGAGTGGACCAGGTCATAGTAGTCGGTCCTTTCCTGGAGAGGCGCCCTCCATATGACTTCAGGGTAATTCCCTATTCTACTGTTGACCCAAAGTCGATCAGCCACTTGAGGACCAAATACAGCATCCCTGACACCGTCTCTCCCACAGTCCTGCATAGAAAATACGATGTCTTTAACCCACCTAAAGGCGTACTCCCCATCCATGTTGCAGCCTTCGAGAGCGGGTTAAGGTTCCCTTTTCATCCCACCCTTTAGCGGGCCTCTAACTAACACCCAGCATCTGGAGGCACCTGTTTGGCTTCCTCGTGATATGGATGGAGCAGTTCGAGCTAAGCAAGGTTACCAGGGAACCTGGGGTAGAAGAGTTGGCCTACCTTTTTCAGATTGGGAGCTTGTCTAGAGGTCCCCGTGGATAGTTCTATGTGAAGGCCAAAAACAAGCTTAACTTTATCATCCCCGGTGCTTCGAGAAAAGACCCTGCTTGGAAGGAAGAATGGATATTAGCAGGGGGAGATTGGGGAAGCTCCGTATTTATCAGTTGGCATGAGTTCACGGTTCCCATCGCCTTCAGCGACAAACCCTCTTGGGACCGAGATTCCTTTCCTACTGAATCTGAGGTTGTGATGAAGGTTATCCTAGCTAGGAATTACCTGAACTTGATGTTTCTAACTGTTGATCCCTTCGATCCCTACAGGGTGAATAAGTATATGCAGATCTTCAATGCTACTCCTCGTAAGTAATCCTAAGTCACTATGCTTCGTTCTATTAGCTGGCTTGCTTCTCACATCTCTTCTTTTTTTTAGCAGTTTTTGTTGTTGCTCCAGCTTCTAGCAAAGCCGGACAAGCCCGGACCCCTCCCACTTCTTCCAGGTAATCCCTAGGAACCTTCTTGGCTACCCTGGTGAAAAAGGTGGGCAATCCTTATGGCCGTTGCTTTGCCTGCTTCTACTTCATCGCCTTCCCAAATGAGATCTAATATGGTTATTCTCGCATCTCAGACAGCTAAGGCTTTAAACCGAGAAGGGCCCGTTTCTTAGGCCACTGATATGTTTGCCTCCGACCCTTCACCAGTGGCTCCCGCTACAGCTGCTGCTTCTCCAATTAAATTACCCACTCCTTCCACTGATCCAGCTACGTCACAAGCAGTTCGGGCTCCAGGGGATCCCGAGGCTAGTATTCCTGAGATTCCTCTTTCTTTCCCCTACCATCGGTTGGGGTCGGATGGCCAGAATAAGGTTTTGAAGCAGTTTGTTGCTTCTTGCCCGGGTGGCGAGCTCTTTAGGATGGCTTCTATGCCCGTGGATATTCTGGTTACCAAGGGGTCTGCCCTTCTAGCCGAGGTTGTCATCGCCTTTAGTTTCTATGATTGTGAGCTTTGATTGCTTTCTAACTTTTGTTTCATGCTTTGCAGGCTTTCAAGTTCAACATAATGATGGGCCACCAGCTATCCTTTCTCCAAGATCGGGCAGCTAGAGTTGAAGTTGAGGCTAAGCAGACTATAAGATTGCTGGTGCAGGCTCAATCACTGGTCCGGGAGATGACTTCCTGCTAGAGGGGAATGAAAACACAACTGGCTGAGCTTCAGTGCGACCACAAAAGGCTGAAGCGATCTTTTGACCAAGAAAATCTTCAGTCTAAGTGACGAGCCATCCATCGGGATGACTGGAAGGAAGAAACGAAGGCACTAGATATTTAGAATCATGATCTTCAAGCCCAAGTTGCCAAGCTTCAGTCTGAGGTGGATTCCTCCTTCAGCGAGGGATACTTCTACGCCTCCTACCAAGTCGCTGACGCCCTCCCCTTCTCCTTCAACCTGTCAATTATTGCCAACTTGGATAGGGAGGAGATATTGGCCAAGGTTGTAGAGATGTCTCAACCCTTGGGTGATGACCTGGATTCCTTTAATATGGCAGAAAACGGGAAGCAACCAGCTGGGTCAGATCTTCCTCCTCCTTCTCCTGCCTTCCCAAAATCAAGTCCCGGAGAATCCTCGATAGGGGTTCTACCCACGGTGCTGAAAGAAGATCTTGTAGAAGCCTGGGGTCCCTCTAAGGTGCCTTCAAAGGAGGAGTCAGCAGCAGGAGAAATCATGCCAGAGTCAATAGTCAACCTTCTTGATGCAGCCATACCTCCTAAGGTCATGGCGGTGGTCAATGAGGTCATAGAGGAGGATCCTGCTAATCACCAGGCAATCGAGGGGCACCCTTAAAAAGAGGTGGCAGAGGCGGCTATCCGGGATGAGCGACCATCCGAAAGAAAAGCAAATGGAGAGGTTCATTTGGAAGGAGGGGAAGTTGATGGAGACCAAGAGGATGCAGAAGCTTGAGTACACCTTCATGTCGCTTGCTCTGAATGCCCGAAAAAAGGGGTGGGCACCCCATCTTAATCATGCTTGATAAACATCGTCACTCTTTTTTTTTAGTGCTTTATTGCCTAGAACCAGGGGTTGGGCTCCCTATCTGTTTGATTTAACCTTCCTGGAGGATAGGCTCCCCAACTCATTAATGGAATTTAAACTTTAGATCTGGTTCACATTTTGATTTGCATGTACTTGTTTCATTTTTTATTTCCATTCAGGTTCAGCCCTTATAGCAACCTGATTTAGCTTTGGAAAAGTAACAAGATATAAAAACTGTTTAAGTGTGAAAGCAAATAGCTAGCTCAGGCTTTCCGACTCGACAGAGACTTGTAGCTCAACGACCTCAGCGGATAGTCCCCTTGTTTGGTCGAAGGCAAGTCTGTACCTGTCATAGTAAGCAACCTCATGTTCATGAAAAATTAGACACCAGTAATAACTGGGACATTAAAGTTAAAGCAAAAGAGCCCTCCATCCTCTAGCCACTCTAGGGGGGTATAGCCCAAATGTGGTATCAAGTAAAGAACTGTCTATCGGTCTGTTAGGCTTAGGATCGGGAGGGCTACCACGTTTTTAAACACGAGTCCTTCCTGGGGGTGGTAGCCCGACCAAGGCATTAGGAGAGCTATCTAACTGTTTCTAGGCATCGAGATCTGGATAGCAACTATGCACTTATACTCAGACCCTTCTTGGGGATGGTAGCCCGACCAAGGCATCAGAAAGGCTATCTAGCTATTTCCTGGTCTCGAGATCTAGATGGCAACTATGCACTTACACTCAGACTCTTTTTGGGGGTGATCGGGCATCAGCAGGGCTATCTAGCTATTTCCTAGTCTCGAGATCTGGATGGCAACTATGCTCTTACATTCAGACCCTTATTGAGGGCGGTAGCCCGACCAAGGCATCATGAGGGCTATCTAGCTATTCCCTGGTTTCGAGATCTGGATTGTAACTATACTCTTACACTTAGACCCTTCTTACTGGGGGGTAGTGCTTGGTCAAGCCATCAAAGACAGTGAGGGGGCTTCCCCGGCTAATCCCTGGTCTTGATAATGTCGAATTTTCCTATGTAGATCCAAATCATTGTATAACATAGCTGTAGATGAATAAAAAATAGGCTTTATTGATAAAATGAAAAGAGTAAATTTTTGCTGGAGATTAAGATCTAGGTGGAGGTAGCCTGCTCATGAGTCTCCTGTTCATGGGTAGAATTTTCTCAAATGATCTGCATTCCAGGTATGATCGATGAGTCGACCATTCATGTTTTCAAGTTTTTATGCCTCATTGCGGGTCACCACCTTCACCAAGTATGGCCTTTCCAGTTTTGCGCCAGGACCCCGTCCAACCTCTTTCTTATGTTTAGTGTCACTTTCATGAGAACGAGGTCTCCCTCCTTAAATTTTTAGGCTTTAACCTTTTGGTTAAAGTACCTAGCAATCCTGCTCTGGTAAAATGCTACCTTCTCAGCTACTAGATCTTAATTTTCTTTCAAGAGATCCAAGCTAGCTCGGAGCTTGACCACATTACTCCTTGGTTCAAAATGTTAGACTCTAAAGGAGGTCAATTTATGCTTAATGGGGAGCACTGCTTCAACCCCGAAGGCTAGTGAGAAGGGTGTTTTCCCGATAGTTATTCTCGTTGTAGTGCGGTAAGCCCAAAGGACCTCAGGAAGCTCCTCAGACCATCTACCCTTTTTCTGTTGTAGTTTCTTTTTCAACAGCTTCTTTATAGTCTTATTGGTGGATTCCACCAGCCCATTAGTCTGGGGGTGGGCTACTGAAGAGAACCTAAGGTCGATTCCCAAGCCCTCGTAAAAGTCTTTGAATCAGTTATTATCAAACTGCTTACCGAGATCAGTTATTATGGCAAGAGGGGTTCCGAACCTGCAAACCATATTATTTTTTATGAATCTTGTTGTATTTTCTTCCGATATCTGCGAGAGTGGTCCAGCTTCAACCCATCTTGTAAAATAGTCGATTGCCACGATAACATTCTTGGCTTGACCAGAAGCAGTTTGGAGCGGTCTGATCAAGTCGACTCCCCACATAGCAAAGGGGTATGGTGAGGTTAGAGATGATAATCACTCTGGCGGTAGGTGACTCAAGTTTACGGTCTTCTGGCAAGCTTCACATGATTGTACCAAGATATTTGCATCTTTATGGATGGTTATCCAGTAGTACCCCATGTGGAGTACCTGATATGCCAGAGCCTCCCCACCAATATGGTTGCCACATTCCCCTTAGAGAACTTCTTTCAATGCCCATTTGGCATCTTCAGGGTGCAAATATCGGAGCAAAGGAAGAGATCCGTCTCTTCTGTATAAGTACCCATCCACCAAGCAATACCGGACCGAGAGCCTCTTGATTTTCTTATCTTGGTCTGGCTCCTCGGGAAGTCTCCTTTCTTGTAGGTAATCCACTATCGGGTCCATCCAGCATGGTTGCCAATCTAGGGTATGAATCTTCTTACTTGCCACTGTGCTAGATAGGGGGATCACTTGAAGAGGGACCCCTTGGGGTAAGGTTTGGCCACTATTTCAACTATCTTAGTGAAGGACACGTTGTTGTAGTGTCGTCAAATATGAACATTTAAGTTCGGCCTTGTAAGCGTGCGAGTCGCAGAGACTAGCACAGTGGCAAGCAAGGATCGTTCCACAAGGAAGTGGGATTCACCGACCATTTCTAGTTCTAGCTATTATTACAACACTCTGAGCGAACTCGTGTGTTTAGTATGCGAAAGAATATGTTGAAAAGTAAATGCTAAACTAACCTAGTAAACTACATAAATAAACAATATATACAATGATAGGATGTAATGGAGTGATATGGAAAGTAAATGGTTACACTAAGCAAATGACTCAACCATAGCAATCACACAATTTCATACAACATGTATAGTCTAGGATGAATGCCATGCTCACTCAATCCTCACCAATTACCCTCACTCCAGCGACAATCGACTATACCAAAATGCACCAACAACCTATCTCTCGATGGTTGCCCGAACTGCACTCGGTTCATTAAGAACAATGAGACACATGTAGCGATCATACGTACAAAACCGCACGCAGGCTCTACACGTAGTGGCCAATCTACTATATGCATGTTGAGTGCTTTACCTCTCGGTTCATCACACAAAACCTAGGTTCAATGAAGGGGTGGCTAACCACTAAGGCTTTAAGCATTTTGAAGGGCCACTCAACCAATAACAAGCATATGCAATGAAATAGGCAACAACACTATGTTTATATCAAATCCTAATGAATGAGAGTACACATCGAAAAAGAGACAGAGATACAAGGAAAGAAATACAAAATAGATAGAAAGGAGACCCCTCATCCGTAACCGGGAATCGAACACCGGGTCTTCTCGGGTGTCAATCTGAGTTGTCCTCACCACTGGACTACTACGGCGTTCTCCAGTCTCTTGAATGCACAACCCCCTCAACAAGAGAGAGCTCTCTCCTAATCTCTTTAGACTCCCTAAGATGGATGAATACAAATGCAAAATATGCTCACCTAACACTAATGTGCATCAATGCAATTGCTAAGACATTAAGTACATTCAATATGAATTAAGGGTTCATCCTCTTGATTTGGAAATTATCCCTAAACCAATTCACCACTCAATCCGGCCAAGGAAGGGCAATTTTGTCCTAAAAAGACCCATTAAGTGCAAGGAAATGAACTAAAGCCAATTTAGCACCTAAATGCATGAACTAGCCTTTTCCACTCTTTGGGGGAAAAATCCCCAATCACTCAAATCATCAATACATGGCATTTTGGTTATCTATTAACATACAAACAATCATGGGAAGCTAAATTAATCTACTCCTACATTAAATTACTCTACTCCTAATCCCAATCATGCATACATATCAATTTCAAACAATTCATACACGTACATATCATAATAAGAGCATTAAAACATATAATTCCAAGAGCAAAACAAAACACAAATGAATTTAAGTACAAAAATACATATATAGCACATGTGAAAGGTTTATAAATTCCCAATTCAGGGTTACAATATTAAGAAAACAAGAAATGCAAAGAGAATGAGTAAATAGAAACAACCCTTTGAGAAAACTCCTCCTTTTCCATACTTGGCTCGTTTTTGGTCAAAGACCTCTCCTATATCCTTGCAATCTACTCTCAATTGGGTGGATAATGTGTATAAAGGGGTGGTGGAGGTGTATGGTGAGCTCCCATGGAGGAAAAACCTCCATGGGAGCTTGAATCACTCACTTATTTGGTGAAGAGGATGGAAGAGATGTAGAAGATGGAGGTTCGGTTTTGGGGTGTAGGGGCTGTGTTTGGGGGGATAGATGGGGAAGAGAAGCCTCTAGAGTGAAGAGAAAAGAAGGTATTTATAGTGTTGAGAGGTTAGGCCAAGAATTGGGTGTGAAAAGACATGATTGCCCCCTCAAAAACGGGGTAAAAAAGACAAATCTGGGCACGTGCTCTTGTGAGGGGTGCGCTGGTCAACCAGCGCTTCACCAGCGCCAACCTAATGATATTTTGCACTGGTGAGGGTGCGCTGGTCGAGTGGCGCTTCACCAGCGCCAATATTTTTCAGCAGCGCGCACCGTTACGGAAATGACCATAACTTCCTCTAGAAAACCCAGAATCATGATCCATAAAATGCGTTAGAAAGAAGACATCCAGGTATTTCTGAAAAGTGGCTATAGAAAATGTAGTTTGATCTGAGGAGGAAGATATGGTCCCAGAAATTTGGGTGTTCTGCATAAAGCTCTCAGCCCTGTCGTGTTTCCAGCCTTACGCACCATTACGAAAACAAACATATCTCCCTCTAGAAAACCCGGATTTGTGATCCGTAAAAACTGCAGGAAAGAAGACTTCTGGGGATTTATAAAAATAGGTGGTATGAAACCCAGTTCACTTTGAGGAGGGAGATATGGATCCCAAAATTTGGGTGTTCTGCACAGCCCATTTCCATTTCAGCCAATCTAAGCTCCAAAACTCTTCAATTAAGCTCAAATACCTTCCGTATGGAACATGTACCTACACAAGGCTTAAAAACACATTAAATATCAAAATATGCTCTAAAACGAGAACAAAAGATAGGTAATAGGGACCTCAAATAGGTATATAAATCGTTCTGATCACTTAGCTAGGAAGTCAGCTCGACGGTTCTATTGTCGAGGTATCTGCTCAATCCTGAAACCTTTGAATTTGCTCCTTAGTTCTTGAACTAGCTTCAAGTAGGCAATCATGTTATCCCCTTTCGCCTGATAATCCATAAAAACTTGGTTGACTATGAGCAATGAGTCACTCCTAACCTGCAGGTAATCGACCCCGAGCTCTGTGGCTACCCTTATTCCGGCTAAAAAGGCTTCGTACATTGCCTTATTGTTTGTGCCTTTAAATTCAAATCTGAAGCAGTGAAAAAACTTAGTTCCTTCTAGGTCGATTAGAACTAAGTCCGTTCCTCCCCCTGTTTTCCCAGACGCTCCATCAGTGTAGAGGATCCACGACCTGCAACCTTCAGGCCAGCTGTCTGACTCTAGAATCTTCTCAGGGGCTACGTCTGTTGTTACGGAGTTCGCTTGGCCTATGGGCATTGAGAGCTCTGCTACAAAGTCTGCTAGAGCCTGGGATTTAATTGCGGTCTTAGGCATATACCTCAAATCGAACTGGGTGAGTTCCAGGGACCACAAAACCAGTCTTCCGAAAACATCCGGCCGTTGCAAAAATTGACAAAGAGGTTGATCCGTCACTATTGCTATCGAATGAGCTTGGAAGTAGGGTCGGAGCTTCCTCACCAAGGTTACCAAGGCATAAACGAGCTTCTCCAAAAGGGTATAGCTCTTCTTGGGCTTGGTTAAAGCGTGACTCATGTAGTAGATAGGCCGCTGAACCCTATGTCCAAATTCCTTGACCAGAGCCCCGCTTACCGCAGTTTCTGTAACGGCCAAGTAATTTGTAGTTCTTCTCCAGGGCTTGGTTTAACCAGTAGTGGAGGGCTTGACAGGTATTTCTTCAAGGCTTGAAAAGCTTTTTCACTCTCCTTATCCCATTTCATGTTTCTTCCCTGCTTAATGGCTTTGAAGAATGGGAGACACTTGTCTGTAGACTAAGAAATGAACCTGTTGAGCGCTGCTACCTGACCGGTCAAGACTTGAACCTGCTTGAGTGACGTGGGGGACTCTAAGTCCATGACGGCCTTAATCTTTTTCGGGTTGGCCTCTAAGCCTCTATGCCTCTCTCATGGACCATGAAGCCTAGAAACTTCCCCGCTGTCAACCCAAAGGCTCATTTAGAGGGGTTCTATCTCATTTGGTTCTCCCTTTAGATCATGAAGGTTCTGCGGAGGTCGCTCAGATGCCCTTCGGAGGTTGATGACTTGGTGATCATATCATCGATGTACACCTCAACAACCGGTTGACCAACCGTTGGTACGTAGCTCCTGCATTTTTAAGCTGGAAAGGTATCATTTTGTAGCAATACAGATCCCCTGGGTCGGCGGGGTGCATCATAATTTGATTATACCCTAATCTTGTTTCTGGAGGTGGAATCGTTTAACTGATCAATTTTTGGTAAAGGAAAATTGTATTTTGGGCATGCCCGGTTTAGATCAGTATAATCAACGCACATATACCACTTCCCATTTTCCTTTGTGACCATGACCACGTTGGTGATCCACTCAGGGTAACGTGCCTATTTGTCCATTTTTTCCTAGACCACCGCATTTCTTTCAGCGTTGAAGTGCCATCTTTTTTGTTTGATGGGTTTGAAGGTCGGATCCATTGCTAGTCGGTGAGCTACCAAAGTCATTGTGATCCCAAGCATCTCGGCGTGACTCCAAACAAAAATGTCATTGAACTTTGTGAGGAGCCTCATCAAACCCTCTTTCACTACTGGCTCAAGGGTGGCTCCGATTTTGACGACCTTCGAGGGATCGTCCATTCGAATAGAAATCTCTTCTAGCTTATTATATGGATGGCCGCTAGCCCATTCCTTTCTCTGCTCCTCCTTATCGGGCACCACGGGGTCATCCTCGGGGTGATTAGTTGGTCATACATCTTCTAGGGTCAATACAAGGATTGCCCCATCTTGGATCGTTGTCACCTGGGCAAGTTGCTTCGCTAGAGCTGTTAAGTTGGCAGACACTGCGTAACATCTCCTGGCTGCTTGTTGGTCACCCCGAACTTCCCCCACCCTGTCTCCTACTGGAACTTTAGGACATTATGGTAAATGGTTAGGACCCCTTTCAAGGATGATAAAAACGGCCTTCCAAATATTGCATTATAGACCGACAGGGTATCCACCACCACGAAGTCTATCATGATATTCTGCTGGAGTGGTGTGGCTCCAATGATCACCGGTAGGATTTTTGATCCCACGAGTATGATTGAGTCCCAGTGAACCCGTATAGCGGGGTAATGCAACTATTGTAACACCACTGTTTCAAGTTCAGTTTTTCCAAGGTGTCTTTAAATAGGTCGTCGATGTTGCTGCCTATATCGACGAGCACACGATGTACCATGCAGTTGGCAATTTGTATCGTGATCACCATGGGATCATCATGAGGCTGCACGGTGTTGTAGGCATCTACTTTTATGAAAATGATCTATGACAACTGAGAGGGTTTGGTTGGGTTCTGGTCGACCTTAAAGATACCACACCCTTCGTCCAACTGAGGGACTTTTTTGGTGTGGTTTTTCCTGGAATTGTTAGAGGTCCCGGTCAAAGTAGGCCCTCTGCTGATGGTATGTATTATTTGGATTTGTTTCATCAAATCCGTCTACCCCTCTTTTCTTTTCCCAGTATGCTCGCGGATCTCAGCATGTACTTCTTGTCCAGTCTGAATGTTATCCCTCACTTACTGTAAGAATTCTACCAAACATCCTCCCCTTATCAAAGCCTCAATCTGATTTCACAGATTATAGCACTCTAAAGTGTTGTGTCCCATGTCTTCTTTAAAGTCACAACACTTATAACGATTCCTCTTATCGACAGGGGCTTTCTTAGGTACGGGCTTCTGTAGCACCCTTTGTCCTGAATAGTGAGATAGATTGTTTCACGAGATGCATTTAAGGGGGTGTAACGATCATAGCCTCTCTCATCTCGAGCTATTGGGGCTATTATCTTGGAAGGAGGTGAAGCTCGCGGAGGAGTTAATTTTCCAGGATATTTTTTCAATCTGGGTTGAGAAGTGGGGAAGCTATACGTAGATTTATTGAGGGGGTTTGATCTGGATTTTCTAAACTTGCTCGGGATTGGGAGCTTCCTTTTTTTTGTCCGTTTACGGCTCTTATATCGTCGTGTTCCATCTTGACCTTTAGTTATTCATCGACTTCAATTTGCTCTAGAGCCCGATCATAGGCTTCTTGGTAGGTCTCTAGAGGTCTCTTGGCAACAGACCAGAAAAGCTTGTCTGCCCACAAGTTTCTTCTGAAGTTTGCAAAGGTTTCTTTCTTGGTGAAGACCCCCATCTGGATGACATCCTTATGGAAACGCTCGACATAAGCCCAGAGGGTTTCCCATCTCTCCTGAATCACATATTGTAGATGGACTGGGTCTTTCAATCGGGGCTTAACTCCCTAGAATTTTTAGCAGAAATCGATCGACAGCTTCGTGAAGGAATCCACGCTTCTAGTAGATAGCTTTCTAAACCAGGTCTTAGCGTAATTCGTGAGCGTAGTTGGGAATATTCAACATATAGAGGCCCTAGTCGTGTTCTGTATATGTATCTTTTGAACAAAGCTCTCCAAGTGGGTTAAGGGATCCTGAGTTTCGAAGAATCTGTCAATCTGTATTTTGAATTTTTACGGGAGCTCTGCCTCTCTGATCTTTCTGGTGAAGGGAGCATTCATCTCACTTAGAGGATCTTTCTTGTCCTCCTTGTACTTCCCTTTCTTTATCAGTTGAACCTCTTTCTGAAGCTCTACCAACTGGTCTCTTAAGCATTTGCTCTCGGTTTCCCTCGAGTAGATCTCAGTTTCCTTACCATCAGACCCTTCTAACGAACTGGCTATCTCTACCCGGTCTCTTCTTCGGAGGGGATCTGCTTGGGGGCTTTGCTGACCTTCTACTTCCCTGACTCTGGCTTCCTTATTTGAAGTCATTGGGTGGAGAAACTCTTCCCACTCTCAGGGAAGGATGTCTGCCGCAGACTTGACTTACCATGGTTGGTAGTATGGCAACGCTTCGGGAACGGTGGGCATGGGCCCTAACCTATCCCGGATCGAGGGTGGGAGTCCCGTTCTGTTACGAGCTGGCTCCGGAATGGTAGGTCCTAGGCGATCAAATGCGGGTTGCCTAGCCTTGGACCTGCTTGACTCCGCTCGATTGCAGAGGTTTACTTGCTGGATAGTAATACCTTCAGCGAGTAGTAGAAGGTGGATGTTTTCCATAAAGGCCGCTGCTTGTTGGTCAAGCTCGACCTGAATTCCCATAGGGGGATCCAAAGCCCTTACAATAGCTGGCTGGTCTGGGATCTGGCAATGGAGCCCGGATTTTCTTCCTTTCTTCAGGACCTTTCGTGTCGATGTTGCGGAAGGTTGTCCCGATGCACCTGGTTGTCCTTGGGAGGAGCGAAGCCTTATAACTCCTTCAAAAAAATATGCTTGTAAATATATAGATAGTGGTATGGGAGTTCCCCACAGACGGCGTAAGAAAGTGTTAACGGAAAATTTACTTAAGATGAGAAATTCCCACTAACACCCTCGAGACTACTACCACAGAGTTGGTGGCCGGGGTCGGTACCTTTGATACCTAACCTGTTTAGATAAAAATGAATGTTTGTATAATCGTAACAAGTGGGGACTTTAGTATTGATTACTTGTGGTATATAGAATTCCCTCTCATACGCTCACTATCTCTCTATAACGTAGGAAGGTGGTGACTTCGTGCTAGTCGAATAGTGGATATGACGATGGCTGTGTTCTGATCACAGGATTTAGGCCCGAAATGTTTCTCCTTTTCTCTCCTTTTTCTACTCTGTCCTCTATATCTTCTTTTTTTAGGTATATTTATATACGACTGAATCGTTTTGAATGGGTGCATCTCCCGCCCTGATTCTCTGAACTTATTCCCCCCTTATCGGGCGGGATCCTCTATTTGAAAGTCATTGACTCTGAGTATATAGCTGAAACGATGATATTGTTGACGGAGATAAGTTTACTTCCTTTGTAGAATCAAACTCTTGACTTGCATGTAAATGCTAGTTATTACATAGATATATTCATGTGTGTACTTACAGCATGATTCTTCATGGAGGTTGCTGAGCTAGCCATTCGTAGTTTTCGTAGAGCGAGCTAGATCTATGATTCGGTTCCATTTTCAAAAGCTTAGAATGGACACCCTAGAAGGCATTCGTATGAGGTAACATGGATCTGATTAACTTAGAGGCCTTCTTCCTTCTCGTATCGTAGAGGGGACAGTGGGCTCCTGGAGAGGTTGGTGTGCTTCTCGTTCAGGCTATGAATCAAGTTTGACCTCCAAAAACCTTAACCCGGATGGGGCTTGCTTTGGTTGTCGGGCTTCTTCCGAATGTTTCTTGTGCTTGGCGACCCCCCTGGCTTTCACGGGGTGGTTAAGGAGCCCGACCCCTGGAACCGAGGTTCCCAGGTAGGTGGCCTCGAGAAGCTCGGATTCCAGTGTTCTCGTGGGGGCTCCACCAGGTAGTACCTAGCTTCTTCCCTGATAGTTCTGAAGCTCGGAAATCCCTCCATGCTTCTACTGGGTAGTTTTAAGGTACATCCGGGGTTTAATGAATGTCAACTTTGGGCTTTGATTTGGACAGGGAGAGTGGAAAATTTCTTTGTCCCCTAGCCAAATTTTACCATTAACAGTAAGTTATGCACCAACTAAAGATCTACACTCTACCATTCCTCATCGTAGTTGGAGGGTTAGTAAACTACCTGAGAGATATAACGGTCTAGGAGAATCAGTCGAGAATCTCCCAGACTACGATAATCCCTACACGTACAAGGAAGCCATGGAAGATATTGATTGTTGCCATTGGCAAAGGGTAATGCAATCCGTAATTGAATCTATTTTCAAAAACAGAGTCTGGTCTCTTGTGGAATTGCCTCAAGGGATAAAACCCATTGGGTGCAAATGGGTATAAATGAGGAAGAGAGGAATGGATGGAAATATGGAAACCTTTAAAGCTAGATTGGTATCTAAAGGTTACACATAGAAGGAAGGTATCGATTATGAGGAAACCTTCTCTCTTGTGGCCATGCTTAAATCAATTATGATACTCTTATCCATTTCGGCATCTCTAGACCTGGAGATTTGGCAAATGGAAGTCAAGATAGCTTTCCTTAACAGAAGTCTTGATGAAAGCATCTATATGATGCAACTAGAAGGATTCATTGAAAAAGGGCCAAGAGGAAAAAGTATGCAAGTTGCAAAGATCCATATATGGATTGAAGTAAGCATCCAAATCCTAGAACATAAGGTTCGATCAAGCTGTGAAAAGTTTTGGATTTATTCAAAACCTTGACGAACCCTATGTGTACAAATGGACTAAAGGCGACAAGTTGGTTTTCCCAGTTCTTTAGGTTGATGATATACTACTCGCAGAAAACGATATAGGTGTATTGACATCAGTAAAAGAATAGTTAGCAAAACAATTTGATATGAAGGACTTTAAACAAGCAAGTTATATTCTTGGTATCCAAGTCATGAGGAATAGAAAGAATAGAACGATTGCATTATACCAACCTTCATACATAGATAAAATCTTTTCTAGGTTTTCCGTGCAACCTTCATTGCTTTTCTAGGTATGTTACCTTTCAGACATGGAATCAAACTTTCTTAGGAACAAGTTCCTAAGAATGAGCATGAAGAACAATTCATGAGTTGGGTTCCATATGCCTCGATAGTTGGGAGTTTCATGTATGCATTGCTCTGCACTAGACCAGATATTTGTTTAGATGTTTGTATAGTTAGCAGGTTTCAATCGAAACCTGATCCTGATCACTAGACGACAATCAAGCATATTTTCAAGTAGCTCAGAAGAACAAGAGATTACATGCTTGTATACATCATAGGGGATTTAATTCTCGTTGGGTATACAAATTTTGATTTCCAATCAGATTCTAACTTCAGAAGATCAACATCAGGATCTGTGTTTACACTTGGAAGAGGGGGGCAGTCATATAGAGGAGTGTCAAAAAATCTTGTACTGGTGATTCCACCATGAAAGTTAAGTATGTGGCCACATGTGAAGATGCTAAAGAGGTTGCCTAGCTCCACTAATTCTTGGTTAACTAAGAAGTGGTTCCTGATACAAATAAGAAGATCACTAACTATTGTGACAATAGTGGAGCAGTGGCTAATTCGAGAGAACCAAGAAGTCATAATATAAGGAAACCCGATGAAAGAAGGTATCACCTTTTAAGGGAAATTTTGCATAGGGGAGACGTGACGATAACCAAGATCGCGTCAGCACAAAATGTAGTGGATCCCTTCATAAAAGCTTTTTTACAAAAGTGTTTTGATGGGCATATAGAGAATATGGGGATAAGAGATATGACACATTTGCTATAGAGCATGTGGGAGATTGTTGGGATTATACTCGATATCAAGAGTGTAACAATATATTTGACAATCTTTTCATATTAATAAAGTGATTTCTAGTTTAACAAATCTCATAACATTTATAATTTAATTATTATAAATGTCAAAAGTAAATAATCGTAAGGTCAAAAGACTATAATAAATGAAGAATTATTCATACATCTGGATATGTATAAGGTAGACACAATTCTTTAGTTAGTCTTGAATAATATTCATAACGTACGATAAAGGTTGGGAGCCTTTATCTTGTCAAAGTTGTTGATTCTTTTGCTAGCATTTGAGTGGGATCAAATGTGTTATGATGAATATAAAATCTTCAAAGTGCGGTGTCTTTGGGCAAAAGAATCTAGTGCACTGGGTGCATTGGATAGGATCACAGTGAAACACTTTTTCCATAACCGTCAATGGAAAAAAGTTTTCACTTGATGACAATCGGAGAGTCTATCTCAGTCCTGAGATAAGTGATGGACTTATGGTTGAAAGTGTTATCATTTAAGTTAAATGAGTACGATTATATAGCATAGTCTATCCTTGATAGTTTGGTTGTATTCATTTGTTAATCGATAGAGGACTTCATTTATAGATATGGACACTATGGCTCCATTTATTAAATGAAAGTAGAATATCATCATATGGATGTTTTGAGGTATTGGATATTAAATCTTTATGTTAAGTTTTCAATAGTGTCTATTGAAATATGGTAACTTGGAGAGCTATAGGCGGTCTTTGAGCTCTTGGAGATTACTAATATTCTTCACGAGGATACACTATTTCCATTAAGATTGTCTAGGGTATGCTAGAGGAATATTAACTTATTCTCTCTTTATTTAAGAGTTCAATTTTCGTTCTTTAGTGGAATTAACTAGAATTAATAGATCGGACCTAGGTGAATCAATTGTTGATTGTGATTAGGTTATGTCTATTGGAGCTTAAATTTAGATAGCCTGCCAAGTTCTCAAATCCACATGAACTTGCATGGATCACTTGATATATTCTACCGGACCAATTTATGGGTCCATCTAGAATTGTATTAAGGCATGTTGACTTGTTTCTTTTTTCGTAAGAATGTGTCTAGTTCACATGTGGACTTTTTATTAAAATCCAACGGTTTTAATAAAATAGAAAAAACAATATATTGGCCCAAGTATAGCTTGGGCGGCAATGGACTATATAATAGCCTTATATATTGTTTATTTTTTAATTACTTAATTAAATGGAAATTAATAAATTAGTTATTTAATTAAAAGTAAAAATCTTTTTCCTTATAGGAGATGGTCTTCTAGAGTCATATTATTTTTGGTAATATGTTAAGTTTTAAATACTATATTTGATTAGTAGATAAATAATAGGAATTTATTTATCTAATCAAATAAGGACGTATTTGATTTCTATTAGGATTCTAATTGACAATTTGTCAAATTAGGAAGTTTTTGATTTAGTCATAATTTAATTATATTCAATAATTGGTTATTGAATAAATACACTATTTGAGTTTGATTAGGAGTCTTGGTGTGGAAAAGAAATCTTTTTCTGAAAAAGATTCTTTGTCACAAAGTAGGTCCACCTAGAGATAGGATTCTTGTCCATCAAGTAAATCCTCTTTACATTCTTTATATCGTTGGAACCGTATCGAAAAATTAAAGAATACTATATAGTCGAGATAATTTATTTATCACCAAATGGTATGGTTTAAATGGAAATTTTGGCTTCAAAAATTCAAAACAGGGTACTTTCACAAAGGTCAAAGAAGAACATAAAAAAAAGTACAATGAAAAATGACTCAAATAATGAATCCATACCACCAAACCTAATTTAAACATTGTCTTCAATTTTTATATGACATGAGATGAATGGACAATGAATAAACGAAAAATGGAAGGCAAGAACTCAAAGCCAACCCAACCTAGGCACTAATCATGCATAATCAATGCCCACAACAAAATAAAAAGACTCAAATAGGTTAATCATAAAATAGGGCAATCAAGTGCAAGTTCAACATTTCAGCAAAAACCAACATCAAGCATTAGTATATCACAAAATTGAACAGAATGTGATATGATAACCCCCAAACCGATTTTCACTATATGCTCAACCATGTGCAAGTATGTGCATATGTACTACCCGTAAACCGAATTGGGCAATATAAGCAGTTTAAGCACTTATACATTCTCATATCTATATTTCAAAGAGCCTTCAGCACATCAAATCAAAAATGAAATCATCAATCAATGCAAATTCTTGGAAATAAAAAATTGTAACAACATTCACGAGCATTTCCATTCAACAACAATTACCCACACATGCAACCCAACAATTTGTTCAAAATGCATATTCACATTCACATGTATCCAAAATTATTCTATAAACAAAAATATAAAGATATAGATTGAGATGAAGATAGAAAGATGAAACTGATGTGGTTGTTTCTCAAAGATGATTAGGTTCCCACCCATTTTATGAGCACTGTTGGCTTACTCATACCTCCAAGACTTGCAAGTTATCGTTGTATCAATTCGAACAGATAAAGAACATATTGTTAAAGCATAAATTCTAACAGAAAAAGGTTAACAACCACACAAATATATATCTCAAATCAAATATCTCACATGATAAATTCCTCTCTACAACTCTCAAAAGCATCTATCATCCACCAAGAGTTAATAGGCTAAACTAACAAAAGCAACTCGATGCAAACTAATAGAATAAAGAGTTCAATTATAAAGGCAAAAATACATGGCAAGAATAGTTAAGGGTCGATCATCATCCACTAACTCGGCTTTGTCATCCCGTAGGTGACTGTGCAGCTGGTTCTGGCCGAGAATCACTCTAACAGTGTGCTGGTAGTGCGTGTGTCTGTACATGTGTAGTTAGACCCACGCACTGAGGCTTGTTCTTCTTGATCATGCTAGTCTTTCGTCCTCAAATTGTTGATTTCCTGTGTTCTTCATTTCCATGTCCTGCATACAATCATTGCTACCATGAACTATACTCACCTTATTTCTCTATTAATAACAAAATCAAAAATGAAAAACATAAAATAAACATAAAGAGATTACATCAAAAATATTCAATGTGATGTACTAAATGAGGGTCCTCGATCCACTAAAAGTGGTTCAACCAAGTTGTGAAATTCTTTCATCCTTGCAACCCAAACAAATTTATGTAATTTCCTAATCTTGTCATACCCCATGATCCTTACTGGGTTCATTCATTCTTTCTTTACCCATGTTTTCCTATCCCTAGGTGGGTTATTCATATTCCTAGGACCTTTCTTTTTCATACTCAACATATGCTCTCTATTTGAATAGAAACAACACTAGAGGGAAGAGTTCAAGGCATCTCAACAACATATGCTTTCTTTCGATGTCTTTGTGGCTTTGAGTTGGTATCATTTGGCAATGCCTTGACTAATTGTTTTGCTTTGTCAAACTTGATACCAAAGATACTCCCCGTTGACTTTGTTATCTTGAGAGCTTTACATTTCTTGTGAAGAGCTTCTTCGACCTCCTTCAAGGCCTTGACCTTCAGCTCTATCTCCATTTGCATTTCTTTTGATTTGTGAGTTGTCACTTCTTTAAATTCCATTACTTCCCTTGTGTAGTCCATCATCTTTATAATTTATGGCCTCAAGTCTCTTGATTTGCTCTTCTAATTCTTTGTTCTTGTCAAAGACTTTGCCAGTCTTCTCCTTTAGTGTACTATTCTCTACTATAAGTGATTTCACCTCAAGTACGAGCCTTTTGTTTAGCTCTTGGAGTTTGTCTATCTTTGACACTTTCGAGGCTTCTTTTCCTTCTAGCTCAGTCTTTAGAAGTTGAACTTTCTTCTCAAATTCTTCACTCATATCTTTTTTTTCTTGGGAAATTTATTTTATTTTCACTTGAATTGAATCATTCTCATTCTTTATCGACTCCAAAACTATCTCTTTGATAAAGGCCATCAATTCCTTGCTCATCTCTAGCAACTTTTTACTTTGTTTTTCCTTTGCGGAATTTCTTCGTTATTCTTCTTTTGAGAAGTATGAGATGTTTTGGTAGCCTTGATTTTGTTGTTGAGATGCCTTGAGCTCTTTACCTATCCAATTGTTGGAATCTACAAAATTCTTCACCAGATCTTCAAGGGACCTGTATATTCGTTGGTAAGATGAGATAGTCAGCTCAAAGGTGTTACCCATTATAGCTCCAAGAGGAATCTATGTGAGACCACTAATTTCAAATTTCAATCACATGGATCATCACTAAGCTCGTGCCTCGGCCATGTGTTCTGCCTGAAGTAGTCCATAAAAACTGAATCAAAGTAAACAAAAACTACCAAAGTGGTCAAAAGAAACAAAAGAAAACAAAAATAACTAAGACTCTTAATTAGATAACTAGGACTAGCCAACTAATTAACGTTTTTCCTCGGCAGCGGCACCATTTTTGACATGTACATTTTTGTCCCTAGAAATCGTACGTCGAAACAACATTTATAAGTTACCACAATAATGCCTCAAATGTTTACAAAACAAGTACAATGGCAAGTCGGGTGTCATCTACAGAGAAAGGGACATCGAATGGCTAAAACTAGTTAACTAATATTAAACTAATGTAAAACATGAAAAGTAAAGATTAATGGTTGGGGTATGACTACAATGAGGCTAGTTAATCTAAAATGGGATTAGTATTAACATGAAATGTGTGTTAAAATATGATGGTTAAGACTAAGGAATTAATGGGTCCAACAAGTGAATTATGAGTATGTACAAACTCTTATGAAATGAATGCACATGAATCGATTGTAACAAATCTAGATGTATATTATTGGTTGTATTCCCTCACGAGTTTCCAATCTAGATGTATAGTATTGGTTGCTCACAAGTGATTGTTCATGAATGAACATCTATCAAATTAAGGGACTAATCTCTTTATAAATTCACCAACCTAGATGTTTAGTGTTAGTGCTTAACCTATTGCAAGAAATCAACCTAGATGTATAGAATTAATTACCCATTCAAAGTTAGATAAATATTGAGATTATTAAATCAGAGTCTCACTTGAGGATGTACTCTTTTTTGACACTTCCATTCGATCGAGCTAAAGAAGATCAAGTAGATGTATACTCAATCAAACACTTAAATAATTTCTCAAACAAATTGTTGTCATTGAAATCAGTTAAAAACAATGAATATGACATATTTGATAGATTGATATAATAATATAGAGTTCATTACGAAGCCCAATATCTACAAGTGTTTCAATCCTTGTAGAAATTTGGAGCAAGGACAATGTTCCCCTGATTTATTTTGTTCTGGATCCACGACTTAAAACTTCAAAGTGTAGCAGATCTCGAGAGTGTGACCCAGACGTCTGTGGTAAGGGCAGTAATTTAGATTGTCCGTCATGTCTGCCTGTTCAGGGACGGTGATTGGGGGAAGTTCTAGTCCAGCCCTTACCCTTAAGGCATGGGCAAAGATAATGCCAACCTTCTTCTTCTCTTTTTTGAAGACAAAGTCATCGTCATTCTCGACTTAGGCTGAGATAGAGTCGGCTTTATTTGGCAGAGTAGGCAAAGGAGTTGCCTCTCATCTGCCGGACATCCCTTTCCTTTTCTTTTCTGGTCATCTAACTTTCAAGTCTGTTGGGAACTGGTTTCGTATGTACCGGGTTATTCATCGCTCTAGCAAGCCACAAAAGCCAGATCTGATCGAGGATAGCAAAGAGGCTTCCCATATTTGGTAAGGCCTCCTACACGCCTAAGCAAGCCTCTAGAGTATTAGCCCCGATGCAAGGCTTAATGGCTCATCACTTCTTATATCAGGCTAGTCATTGCCCAAGTCAGCCACTAAGCTCCTGTTTCGTTCTAGCGAGGTCCAAAGCCTCATTTCTGTTATTGAGGACTCTGAAGATCCCACTATGGCTTCTAGACGGATACCAGGCAGGTGGCTCCTCTCTATTTGTATCGGGCCATCCATTGCCTAAGTGAATCACCATGGTTCCTACTCATTCTGGAGAGGTACACAGCCTGTTCTCGGTTGTTGGGGACTCCTTGGATCCCAAGTAAGCCTCTAGACCGGTACCCGCTAGGTGGCCTCTCTCCAATTGTATCAAGCCATCCAACGCCCCAATAAGCTAACAGGTTCTCGATCCACCTCTCTAGTTAGTCTCCTCAACAGTAGCAGTATCTTCCTACCTGGTCCCACTGCTTGGTAGGAAGAAGGGTCGCCATCCCCAAGCTCCGCTACCATATTGGATCCAGATTCTACCACCTTGATTGGATAAACTTGAATCAGCCTTAACCACCATCTCCTCAACTGGATCGGTCGGGACCTCTCTCATCACTATGGCATCAGTATGGACCTCTCTATCCTTTTGGCCTAAATCAGTTAGACCAGTTCGGACATCTTTTTCCTTGCAGAGGATGTTAAGACAAGTTCTACCCCCGTGCAACTTTGCATATGGGTGGAAATTGGCACCAAGTCCTACTTATCATCAGTGAACACAGTGGCTCGAGATGAACCAACTTTAGTGAGAGCAGATCTAACCAACTCCCAGCTTTCTTTATGATCTCCTTCAAAGCGATCCTTACAAGGCACAGAGCATGGATTTGAGTTTCTTCGGATCATATGCACACTGCATCTGCTCTATGTTCACCTGTATCTTAGTCGCGGTTGCCTTAGCTCTTGTCATGACTTTGCTCAGGACGATCGCTCCCATAATTATCTTGACCATCTCCTCCTTAGTCTGCTTAAGATCAACTTTAGCAGTATAAACCTGCTCCTAAAGAGCATCATATCGGTGGCTCTACTCCATTCAACGCCCTAGCAAGCCACCAGAGTCCTGGTTCATTTGAGATAAGCCTAGAGGCTTCCTATATTTATTAAGGCCTCCTACGTACCTGAACAAGCCTTTACAGCAGCAGCAGCACCGCCATTAGTCTTGGAGCCTCCTCATATCTATTACCAGGCCAATGGTTCCTCTTCATTTGTACTGGGCCATTCAACGCCCTAGCGAGCCATCGTGGTCCCAATCTACCTCCCGGGTTAGTTTTATAAACAGTGGCTGCTCCTTTCTCTTTGATCCTGTTGCTTGGGTAGAGGAAGAACCACCATCCTATAGCACTGCTACATCGGAGCCAGCTCTACCACCTTGGTCGTGTCAGCCTGAATCAGCTCAGTCTACTATCTCTTCAGCTGGATTAATCAGGACCTCTTCCATCACTATGGCTTTAGTATGGACCTCCTCTTCCTTAGTAAGGTTGATCTAGATCTTTACCTCCTTGACAGATTCAGATGAACAGATATGCAGGTTTGAAGCTAGTTCTACATTTTGAACTTTTGCAACATTCTACATCTGTTAGATCAGTTTAGACATCGCCTTCCTTGGTAGGATCGATCTGGAACTCTAACTCGTTGACTGGGTTCAGATTGAGAGGTACGCGGGTTTCAAGCTCACCCTACATCCTAAGCTTCTGCACTTACTGGGTACTTTAAGGTAGCTTCTACCCCAGCACAACTAGACATTAAGGGAGAGATAAGCACCAAGTCATCCCATCACCTATGAATCTAGCGGCTCAAGAATGACTGATTTCAGTAAGGGTGGACTGAGCTAATCCTGTAACTTGCTCCATGATTACCTCCCGGTTCCATCCTTCAATGACACTCAGGTCAGATGGGGGAAGAAGGGCTTGAGCCATCTGGTAAGTGACATCATTTAGCAAATGAAGCATCCGCTTTGGCTTCCAAGGCAGCCACACAGCTATACAAAGTTTAGACCTCTTCCTCCAGATTTTATTTCCTTATTTAAAGCAATCCTTATAAGGTACGGTATATGGATTTGGGTCTCTTCATATCATATGCATCAACTCTCTATCTACCCGTGCCTCAGCCACGTTTACCCCAACTTTGGTTGGGGCTTTATCCATAACGACTGCACCCTCCACTATAGTGGTCAGCTCCTCCTCCTTCTGATTTGACATCCTCTGAAAGAGCAATTTTCTACTTCTGAAGCATCTACTTCTAGATCAACCGAGGATCACCTGCCAAATAAGCCACCACCTCGACTGTGGTCTTTAGTTGAGGGAGAAACTCCGTCTTTGGATTGATCCTCTACTGCACCATAGGATTTCGAGCTAGCAATTGCTTCAGCAACCCAAGACTTGCCAGCTACGGTGGGAACATACACAGCCATATCAGCACCTTTCTTCTTAATCCTCTCCATTTTCCGTCCATCAATGACTATTAATTCAAAGGGAGGAAATAGAGCCAGCTCTACTTAGAAGGCTGTGAAGAAGTAACCATCCTTCTTGGCTTGCGTGAGCTCGACCATAGCAGCATTAGCTTGCTCCCAAAGATTATCATACTGATGGCTCATCCCCATTTGTACTGGGCCTTCCAACGCCCTAATGAGCCATCGATGTCCCGACCAGTTCGGGGAGCACCCAAAGGTCCTGATTCGTTCACAATGGGGTCTCGAGCTCCATTACGATTGTTGAAGATTCTCATCTACCCCAAGCAGACCTCCAAGCCGGTTACATCACTTAGAGACTAGATGCTCAATATTTTCTCAATACTCTAGTGAAAGGGGCGATGACCCTGGTGTGAGACAATTTCTCTAAGTTCATAATAACAAACATCTTTAACGGAAGGTCATTCTACTATCTACACCCATGAACAAAAATCATCTCAAGAGATTCTACTCGTGAAATGGTGAAAAAGCTCCTAGAGTGAGGTTGGTTATCAACCGATACCACCTCAAATTGATACAACCTCAACTATGAGTTTTATATCCCCTTTGATTTCGACCTCCATGATAATTCTCTTGTGATCAACATTCGCCTACGATCGAGATACCCTGGACTGGATCAAATCCCTCTAGAAGAATCTCTATCACCAGGAGAGCTACATAGCACTTCTGATGCCCTGGACTAAGTTAATCCCTCTAGCAGGATCGCCATAATATGTCGACAATGATCGCCTCGAGACCAGATACTGGTTGGGGAAGCCCTCTCATTACCTCTGATGCCACGGCCTGGCACCACCCTATTTCAAAACTGGTCTGAGTGTAAAAGCATAGTTTCCATCTAGATCTCGAGACCATGGATTGATCAAGGAAGCCCCCTTATCACCCCTGATGCCATGGTCGGGGTGACCTCTTATAAGAAGGATCCGAGTGTAAGTGCATAGTTACCATCCAGATCACAAGACCAGGATATAGCTAGATAGCTCTCCTGATGCCCTGGACCAGATTAATCCCTCTAGGAGAAACGCCATGGTATTTCGACAATGATCACCTCAAGACCAGGAAATAGCTAGACAACACTTCTAATACCTCGGTTGGGCTACCACTCCTAAAAAGGATCCGAGTATAAGTGTATAGTTGCCATCTCGATCTCAAGACTATGAGAGCTAGCATTCTTGATGCCTTGGTCTGGCTACCACCCCCAAGAAGGATTTGAGCATAAGAGCATAGTTGCCTACTAGATCACAATCGCCATCATATTACGACAATGATCACCTAAAGACCAGGGATTGGTCGGGAAAACCCCCTCACTACTCTGATGCCTTGGTTGGGCTGCCACCTCCAAGAAGGATCTGAGCGTAAGAGCATAAGAGCATAATCACTAGATTAGAACAACAAAAATGTCATCTGCTGCCATGGTCGGGCCAACCCTGCCATGAAGAATCTGGATGGCATAGTTCCCTACCAAGATCATTTCACCAGTTCACAATATACCATGATTCTTGGAAAAAGAATGTTAAAGCATCGGAAATTACACCATGGGAATATCCCCTATTGTGGTCCGCCACCGGTCATTTATTTTACAGGTACGCTGGATTCACATATATTTCGCCTATGTATAAAGACCTGATGTGAAAGTGGCCTTAGTTGCCTACCAGGATCTTTTTCGCTTAAAATACTGAGATTCCTTAAGCAGGAATAACAGGTACCCTGATTCACTAGAGCCAATTATGTTTGGAACAATTTTCGTAAGAAACGACATGCAAAATTCTTTATGTAGTACAAGGTCCTGACTCTAACCCCAACTACATACTGGTGTTAAAGTCAGTGGGGACTTTAGTTAACAGCCTTTTTTTGGCTACGGTTAAAAGAAGAATTTTCCACCATCCAGCCTTCAATCAGGGGTCCAAATCCGGGTCTACGTAACGAGGTATTAAGGTTCTCTAGGTCGAGATACCTTACAACCAATCAAAAGAAGGGTGACGTAGTCAATACCTTGTCAACACCTTGTATGCATTCAGGCTCTCCAATTAAAGCCCGCTACCCCGCCAAAAGTCATGAATAATTAGGTCAAGCTCTATGATAATGCTCGACGTAGCTAAACCAAGCTCCTAACTATAAGGTTGGAACCCTATAGGATATTTCTCCCCTAGAATGGTTAACTCAAGCTCCATGGGAAGAACAGTAAGATAGATCTAGCTCCATGACAAATGAGAGGTCCCTTGGGACCCTGCCAGTGTACCGGGACCTGGGGTACCTCACCCTCGAGAAATATCAAGCGTCACCTCAGGTAACCTCCAAGAAGCACCTCTCTAAAGTGACATACAAAACCAGAGGTCTCCTCCAAACAACGTAGGAAGAGAGGGTTGACCTTCATGACATTTACAATACCATTTATGAGGTCAAACCGTATTAATGGAGAGAATCATCCCTATTAATGATGCCAAACCATATTAATGGAGGTAGTCAACCCTATTAATGAGGTCAAATCATATTTATGGAGGTAGTCAACCCTATTAATAAGGTCAACCGTATTAATGGAGGCAATCAACCATATTAATGATATAGTCAACGCCATTAATGAGAGAATATTCAACTCTTTAATGACCTTCATTTGTGAAAGAGTCCAAAGAGGAAACAATCACATCTTCTCTAAGATATTAGCTACAAGCCGATTCTTTAAGGTCAACTACATTAAATGAAGAATCGTATTCAATAAGGAAAAGAGACTAATTCAAGACTACTCATCTTGCACACCAAGTTAATTAGACCATGTATAAATAAACCTTAACACACATGTTGTGGAAAAAGGATTCAACCAATAAATAAACTACAAGAAGAAATTCGACACTTGATATACGATATACTACACATCTCATCGCTGGTAAATAAATGAAGAAAACCAGAGAAAAGCCTACATAGTTTGCCTAGACTCACTCTATAATATCATTTTATGTGTTACCTTTACCTAGACTATATCAATATCGGTCTGCATTCGACCTTCATTTTAAAGCTCTCCGCAACGACTAAGTTGTATTATTTCACCATTCTTGTAACCTCACTGAAGCATTCTTTGATATATACATAAGGAAGGGTATTCCTTCTTCCTCCGGATATTACCTTAGAGTTTTTCAGCATGTGATCATTCATGATGTTTTTTCCCCCTTGGTCCGTCCACCTCCCTCTACAAAAGACTTGTGTTTTTCCTATTATTTACTGTATTATGCATATGTGTTTGCGGGCTAGGTACCGACCCAATTGGTCCTAGCTATCTAATCCTTCTTATATGAGATTGGGAAACTACAACTTAGATCTAGGGAACCGGATCTAGCTCTTACCCCGCTGGACCTAGCATCCTTGTTCGTTTTATCTACACGCCAAGTCGCATGTCGAGATAGGGAGAAACCACCCTGACCCGTTTGATGGAAGTCAATGAGCTCTCCTGCGATTTCTTTTTGGATGCGGACATGGATCCGGCACAGAAGCCAGGCAAGCCCCCCTCTTTAATCACCGTATAGGTCGGGGAACCACAGGAAGAAATCAAGGTCTAAACTGGGCTCCGGGTACCAGGACGGGCTCTGACCCCGACCGAGGACCTTGACTAGGGAATAAGGACCATGATCAACCCCTTCACTCCAGCAAGGGAACCTCGAGCTCCCCGTATCTCTTCCTTAAGCATGAAACCCGACGGGCGAAATGCCTCGTCTCCTACCTGTTGCATCAGCCTCCTCTACCAATCATTCTCCATACTCATACGAGACCACCAAGGTACAAGGTACCTACCCCGACCGCCACCTCCGTGGTAGTGGTCCTAAGGGTGTTAGCTGTAATTCCTCATCCCGTGCAAATTTTTGACTAACAATATATATATATATTCCGTAAATATTATGATATATATATATATATTTATAATGTTATTATTTACAATAATATATTATATAATATTATATATATATATATAGTATATCAAATATTATATATTTATATAAAATATTATATATTTATATAGGATATAATGTAATTTATTATTTATTATTAAAAATATAATATAATATAATATAAAAAATATAATAATATATAATATTATAATATATTATTAAAATAAAAATTATAATATTTGTAATAATATTTAATATAGATTTTATATATTATTATAATATGTATATATATATATATATATTAATACAGTTATTTTTATATTATAAAAAATATATCTATATATATATTGTAATTATTTACTAATAATTTAAGAGTTTAATTTTGATTAATTCATTTTTTGATATGTTTTTTTTAATTAAATTTTGATGTGTTACCTATGTTTAATTTAAAAATTACAATACAAAAATTATATTGGTTAATTATGCAATGAATTTGTTTGTAGTTGCAATAATATTAAACAAAATGTCCATATCATCGGCCGTAATATGAAATGGTGTGCTCTTTACAAGTGGCCGCTAGTGGATGATAATTGATATTTCAATTTTTGATAGTTTTCAGTTAACCTAACAGACGCATTTTTTCCGTTTTCATTTTCAAAATATAGTTTTCTGTATATGCTACTAGACGCGTTTTCAGAATTCGAAACTGTAACAAAAAACACTGTTCTTATTTTCATTTCTATTTTCGAAAAACAGCAACTGAAAAATGCTTATAGGATGGGCCCGAAGTATCTTGCTAAATTCCATTCATGAATATCCCTTTGGGGGTTATTACACGAAACATAAAGCTCAACTAAAGTTGGTGGCCATAGGTGTTCCAAAACACCTTCTCTCACTTTATTTTTTTTAAGGCATGTGATCGAATTACATAAAATGATTTACCAAGTTATCTAGATGCCAATTAGAGACCTAAATCATTCAATGCATGTTCATACCAAAAGAGATATATGGGTGGCACTCCTATTCTATATAACATGTTATCAAACGATGACAAACATTTCAATATTAACAAAAATATAAATAGCTACAATTTTCGTCCATTGCAATATTGTCATCTCTTTCTAAAACATGCATATGTACAATAAAAAGAAAAAGATTCTCGTATATATACATTAATTAATCAAGGGTACAACCATGCTCTGATACCAATTGTAGGGAAAAATCGGTTCAAAACGCGGCGGAAGCGTAAAATTAGGGTTTGCTATATTTAAAAAAATTCCCTTTAATATAAAAACCTTAGCCCTAGATTAATTGACGTATATTAAAAGTATCGTACGTTTTTCTCATGATGATTGAACTAGCGTAGAATTAAATCTGTAAGATCTTTCAATCCAATAACGAACATGAATCACCTAGGAGTGTGGGCTCCCTTTTCTTTAAATTGTATACCTGAGGATGGAAACAAACAAAATCTCTTTTTTTGTTAGTCACAGTAATCCTCCAAGAAGAAAAACAAAGAACGTTAGGTCACTTGTGAATTATCAATCAATTTGATTGAAACTGGCATGAACCTTGATTCGAGGTTGTACACAAAATCTTTAACATAAAGGCTACTAGTGCACTATCTTAAACAAAACGTTCTTTCTTCCTTTTCTTCTTTGTCGAATTTTACACACCAATCTTAAGAGTTTGACGAATTTATCTAGAGCAAGAACCAAATTCTCTACACTCAAAATTCTGTCTTATTCGAATTTTCTCCTTAGAAAAATTACCTTTGCCGAATTTTCTTTAGATAAAAATTGCCTTGGCCAAATGTTTCTAAATAAAATTCTAAGCTTGGCCGAAATTACCTAGAGGTATATATAGGTTTCTTAAATCCTCTCCTATAGAGGATTTATTTAGTGGAAAAGAATCCTATCTCTAGGTGGATTTACTTGGTGACAAAGAATCATTTTCTAAAAATAAGAATCCTTGTCTAAAAAAGATTTTTTTCCTCATCAAGAATCCTAATCCAACTCAAATAGTGTATTTATTCAATAACCAATTATTGAATATAATTAAATTGTAACTATATTAAAACTTCCTAATTTGAGAAATTGTCTATTAGAGTTTTAATAGAAATCAAATGCTTCCTGTCGTATGAAAATTTTATCAAAACGTACACGTCGTTGACTAGAGGATAAAATTGCGAGGTGGACATCCAGATAGGCATTCAGAAAATATCCTGCAAGATCTTTAAAGAAGAGAAACCCGAGTAAATATAAAAATAAGTATTTTGCCTACTCGGGATAAGTTAACGTCGTTCGGGGTTAGCTGACGTCATATTCTACTCGGGATCAGTTAACGTCGCTCGGGGTTAGCTAACGTCATATTCTACTCGGGATTAGATGACATCATTCGGGGCCAGCTAACATAATGTTCTGCTCAAGATAAACATGAAGAAAGTTGAATAAAGAATCCCAAAACAACTCGCACACGAACCAAGAATCATGTTAAAATACGCAAAGATATCCTCATCAAAGACGAATCCCAAGATAAATAGAATACAAAACAGGAAAAAGGTTCCAAATCAGGCAACAATTTTATTTATCCAAAAAGACTACGCATTTATATGGAAATAAGTCCAAACTAGACTATATCACTAGAGTCCGATTTTATACGAGTCTCCGAAATAGGAAAGAAGACAGACTACTTTGAACAAGTAACCAATCATAATTAAATACAAAGATCTTTTGTTACTTGTACAGAAAGGATTAGGGTTTTATGCACATTTAAATAGACCCATAATCTCGTCATAAAAATATATAGCAATGTACAGAGAGAAAAAAGAGAGATCGAGAGTTGTAAATGTTTAATATTGGATTTTGGCTTGGTTGTTTATTCAACCACCCGTGGACATTTCCCCGGTCATTTGAGTTTTACCACGTAAAACTCGTGTCTAAATTGTTTTCTCCTTCTCTTTCTCTTAGAAATCACAGCTAAAATCCAATCTTATTGACTTTTCTCACGCATCCAGAAATTGACGTCAACAATTGGCGCCAGAAGGAGGGGTTCTTGAACCTTCGATTTGATTAAAGGCAATGGCGGGAAGTAAAAACAGTCTTGGGAATATCTAGAAATCTCTAGATAATGTCCATATTGGCAGTAGTTCACGAGATCTCACCGTAACCACCGAGAACCAACCAATATCTCTGGCGGGGATCCAACAAATTCCTCCGACCAGCGAAGACCTAACACGACGCTTTCGTGAGGTGCTGCAACAACTGGTGGCAGAGGCGGAAAAGGAAAGAGTTGATATATAAGTTACAGAAGAAGCGCAACCTCCTAACCTCCCACCTACAAGGCTTCGCTAGGTTGTAGTTGGGCCAGAACTAAACACAACGGAAGTCGGAAGGAACTCTGTTCCAATTAATCAGGCTGGATGTGAAACACCCGAAGAGGAGCAACCACGCTAGAGGCAAAGCCATGAGATAGCCCGTGCAAGACACCGCAAGCATGACCGACACAGGGATCGGTCGTCATCAGAAGATAGTGATCGGTACCATCGCAAACGCCATCACAGAACCATACGCTTGCAAGAATCAACCCATGAAACTCGGCAGCAAAGCGAAGAACCAGATAGAGGAATGACAGGCGTATGGATGCACTGGTTAGACATAATTCAGAGCCTGACTCGAGAAATTGAAAACAATAGGTGTCAAATGGATGCACTGGTTTGACGTTATGGGTACAACGACTTATCTGACGAAGATTCTAGCAGTCCAATAACTAGGGACATCCTGCGGACTTAATCCCCATAAAGATTCATGATGCTGCACGTGGAGCAGTTCAAGAAGGATACAGATCCTAAAGAACAAGTCAGACGGTATAAAAGTGCTATGGCCCTGTACGCCCATAGCGACCCCTTATTTTGTCTCAACTTTCCACGGACTCTAGGAGACACAGGCTCAAGATGGTTTGGAAGATTACCCCCAACAAGTATCAGAAGTTTTGATGAATTAAGTAGGAGTTTCTCAAGACAATTTCTGAGCAATGTTCACAGGAAAAAATCAGTAGCTTACCTTTCTCGGTTAAAACAAGGGAATGATGAGTCACTAAAAAAATATCTAGGGAGATTCGGCCAGGCTGTATCCTAAATTGGCAGTGCAAACGACGAAGTAAAAATTGCGGCTTTAATCAATAATTTACAGAATGGACGACTATCTTTTGGCTTAAGAAGGGCCCGTCTAACAAGATATGCAGATATGATGGACATGGCGGGAGGATATGCACTGGCCAAAGAAGAAGAGTTAGCCACGCAATGATGCTACATGCATGGAGGAAAACTCGAACAGAAGGATGCCGAGTCCAAGGTACAGAACCAAAAGGGAAAGCAAAAAGGAAATAGTAAAGAAAAAATCAAGGATGAGGGAAATGAGCGTAATGCTGACCAGACCACGGAGAAATTTCAAGGAAAATTTACAAACTACACCCCTCTACGGCAAAGACATGAAGAAATCCTGGCCATACTAGAAGAAAATCATATGGTAAGAGAGTCACGCAGACAATCTCAGTTTGCGCGATGAGATACAACAAAATATTACAGATTCCATAAAGAAACCGGTCATGAGACTTCCAAGTGTTACCAGCTCAGAGATTACATCGAGACCCTCATTCGGGAAGGACATTTACAGATATAATCCTGAAAAGAGATTAGAGGTCAGAAACAAAGAAAGAGACTAGAGCCGATCATAGCACCCATGGAAACCAAAGGGCTAGCCCCGAGGCCAATGAGGTAATACAAACAATCTTTGGAGGACCATTAACTGGAAGAAGTAACCGAGAGCGAACACAAGAAATCAGAGAAGCAGTGGAGGCAAGACAGAACTTTGAAGTGAACTAGGTCGAACCAGACACGAAAAGGCTAAAAGAAGGATGAGACCCAATAATATTTACAGAAGCTGACTCGCATGGGGTCGACGTTTGACCGAACGATGCCCTGGTCATAAGTGCCCGGATTGGACACAGGAAAGTGAGGAGAATCTTAATAGACAATGGAAGTTCGACAGACATTCTCAATGTAGCCGTCTACGATCAACTCAGGTTGGACCGAAAAGATTTACAGTCTTTTCATACCCCACTCGGAGGATTCGGGGGAGTTGAGGTCAGGCCCATCGAGACGGTAAAGCTGCCCGTAAGAATTGGAGTAGCACCTTGCATTAGAATAGTATTACTCAATTTTGTAGTAGTAGATTTAGATAATTGGTCTTATAATGCATTGTTAGGTCGGCCATTCGTGAATAAAACTAAGGCCATAATAGCTACTTATGCTTTGATGATCAAATTCCCGACCGAACAATGGGGTCAGAGTAGTCAAGGGGTCCTAGGAGATGGCCCGAAGAGCTAACCTGACAGTATACAAATACAAAATTGATGGTGAACAAGTATGTGCTATAACGCAACCAAGTTAGAACAAAGAGTCACTGTCATTTGAATTTGATCCAAGGGAAGAGTCGAAGGAGTCCAAAAATGAACTGTTCGAAGAAATAATCTTGAATGAAAATGAACCAGATAATAAAATCAAGATTGGGGCCAAATTTGAAGGAAAAGTCAAACAAAGCCTCACTTATCTGCTCAAAGAATACAAGGATGTGTTCATCTGGAGTCATGAAGACATGGTTGGGATAGATGCCCGAATAATATCTCATCATCTCGCAATTGACCCGAATGCAAAACCAGTGATACAAAAAAGTAGGTCATTCAATCTCGATAGAAGTCAGGCAATCAAGCTGGAAGTAGAAAAGTTACTCTCTTTAGGGTCAATAAAAGAGATTAGCTATTCTCAATGGATAGCTAATGTGGTCCTCGTCAGTGGAGAATGTGTGTAGATTTCACAGATTTAAATAAAGCTTTCCCGAAAGACAGTTTTCCACTACCGAGGATAGATCAATTGGTCGACGCTACATCAGGTCACGAGTTACTCAGTTTCATGGACGCCTATTCTAGATATAACCAAATTCGGATGAACAAGGCTGACGAAGAAAAAACAGCGTTCACAACCGATCAGGGCTTATACTGTTACACAGTAACGCCCTTCGGATTAAAAAATACAGGGAAAACATATCAAAGGTTGGTCAACAGAATCTTCGTATGACAAATAGGAAGAAACATGGAAGTCTACATAGATGACATGTTGACCAAGAGCATCTCGACAGACAAGCATACTTCAGACCTGCGAGAGACATTCGATGTTTTGAGGAAATATTAAATAAAGCTGAATCCGAAAAAGTGCTTATTCGGAGTTCCTTCTGGAAGGTTCCTGGGTTTCCAAGTTCATCAAAGTGGAATCGAAGTCAATCCTGAAAAGATCCAAGCCCTGCAGAAAATGACCTCATCAAGGATGCTAAAAGAAGTACAACGCTTAACTGGATGCTTAGCTTCCTTGGGCAGATTCATCTCAAAGGCCACAGATAAATGTGTTCCCTTTTTTTATAGTGATTAAAAAAAGAAAAGGGACTCGAATGGAACGAAAATTGCGAGCAGACATTCTTAAAAATCAAAGAGTACCTAAGGCAGGCTCTAATTCTTTCGAAACCACAAATGGGAGAGACACTCCACTTATACTTATCAATTACAAAACTAGCAGCAAGCTCAATCCTAGTCAGAACAGTAGATGGAGTACAGAGGCCAGTGTATTATATCGGCAAGACACTTTTACCAGCCGAAACCAGGTATTCACAGGTAGAAAAAATGGCCCTAGCATTGGTTTCAGCAACAAGGAAGTTAAGATCATACTTTCAGGCTCATACAATCCAGGTTCTCACCGATTGCCCACATAAGTAAATTTTAAAGAAGCCAGAAATTTCAGGAAGACTAACCAAATAGGCAAGCGAGCTAAGTGAATTCAATATCCAGTATGTCCCCAGGACTTCTCTCAAAGGCCAAGCAGTGACAGATTTTATAGCAGAATTCACATAACCAAACCCGGAAGCAAAAAAGATGTTGGGCAAAATTTTCCCATGGAAATTATATGTCGATGGCTCTTCAAACACTCACGGCAGTGGGGCAGGGATTTGTAGTATGCACCCCGAAAGGAGATGATGTCGAGTGTGCCATGAGGATGGACTTCAAAGCAACAAATAATCAAGCCGAGTACGAGGGGCTACTAGCTGGACTGAGAGTTTGCATAGCCCTCGGGGCAGATGAGGTCGAGATATTTAGCTATTCACAGGTAGTTGTCCACCAAGTCCTAGATGAATATGAAGCCAGAGATGAAAGCATGATAGCCTATTGTGACATAGCAAAACAGCTCTTTCAGAAATTTAAAGAATATAAGATTGCCCAGATCCCTAGGGAGGAGAATGAAAAGGCAGATGCTTTGTCCAAACTAGCATCAGCAACAACCACAATCAGGCCAAAAACCATTCAGGAAGCACATCTCCTCAAACCGAGCACAGCTGAACCAAAAAACTTTAAAATTTGAACACCGTTAGACGGTTAAATGACTCAGCTGAAAAGGTTCCTGGAAGAAGGTATACTCCCGGAAGATCCCCTACAAGCAAAACGTATCAGGTATCGATCAGCAAGGTACACGCTGGTTGGAGGAGAATTATACAAAAGAGGGTTTTCCCTAACACTTTAAAAATAGGTATAAGAAGAAGATGCTTGTCAGATATTATAGGAAATCCATGGAAAAGTTTGTGGAAACCATACTGGGGGTAAAAGTTTAGCACACAAGGTACTCAGACAAGGTTATTATTGGCTTACTTTATTCTTGGATGCACAACGATGTTCGAAGAAATGCAATACCTGCCAAAAGGTTGCTAATTATATCCGACAAACCCCTAAACAACTCAGAAACATCACGTCCACATGGCCATTTTCCATGTGGGGCTTGGATTTAATTGGCCCAATGCCAGCAAGGACAGGGGGTGGAGCGAAGCATGTGAAGTTTCCCTTTATCTTTATAGTGTAAATATACCTAGAGGGGGGGTGAATAGGTATATGCTCCAATTGTTGTCTTCCTTTAAAACAAGGCAACTTTAACAATGCTTAATGAAAATTGCAAACAATGACACACAATATTTACATGGTAAACCTCCAAAGAGAAAACATCCACAGGTTGATACCACAACCACCGGTAAAAGCAAATCCACTATTTCAAATAAGAGTTACACACTCAAGCAATCAACACATGCTCTCCAAGCTATCACTCCCACTCTATCCTTGAACCTAGTGATCTACTAAGCCGACTTCCTATCCAAGACCTCCTGTCTCTAGGAAGATTCCTTGATCACCTATCCGGATCCTCCCAACCCTAGGCAAGACTTCTTGCTCAACTATCCGAGTCCTCCAGACTCTAGTCAAGACTTTCTTGCTCAACAATCTGAGGTCTCACACCTCTTGTCGAGACTTTCACTTGCTTAGCTATCCAAGTCCTCCCGACTCTAGCTAAGACTTCCAATTGCTAAAATCAAAGAATCACTCTAAGATATGAGACTTTCTACCTCTTCATAAGGCATCTAAGTGATCATGAATGCAAAACGTAAACAAGCACTCAACATAGAAAATGATGATCAACAAATTCTATGGACATGCAACTAGATAGCTAGATTATTCTTTCAAAGAACAATCACAAATGTATCTAGGCAACCTAAGCATGTTATCAACAAAGAACATAGATATGAGGATATAGACACAAATTGAAACACAACCTAGTTCTTAGAAAATGAAATTAGATCTAGAAATAGTCAATCAAGCATAAGAGCAAAAGATTTCTAGAAGTAATTTCATGTTTATCAAGTTTAGCATAAATAAATCAACTTGTCACAAATCTAGCTAAACTTGAAAATCAATTCAAAAAACCACAAAATTATATCAAAATCATCCTAGTCATGCTTCTTAATCAAATAGCATCAATCAATAAGAAGATCTGAGAAGAAAAATAAGAAGAAGATGATTTTACCAATAAGGATGAACATCACGAACTGAAGGTCTGGTCACAACAAAAAATCTAGACATCTTTTGGTTCTGGAAATCGGTTTTTGAATCAAGTGATTCAGAGTTGAAATGAAGAAGTTATCACAAAAACAAAAATCAAAATGTTGAGAGAAAAATTTTGCACTTGTTCTTCAAATTCGTTTTTCTCAACTTGTTATTGAATGAGAGTGAATGAGAGGTTTTAAAGAGAGAACAACAAAAAGACCAAAAAGCCCCCATTCTTTAGTACCTCCCTGAGATGGCACGTGGGTATCTCGGGGCAGAGCAACTTTGGGGCCGAGATGGCCACCCGCCATCTCGGGATGGTGCCAAGTGATGGCTTATGCCATCGCACCTCTTCCTTTGCGCTCTTCTCGCGTTCTTCAACCGTTCTTTGGCCTCTGAACTCCGAATTCGAATCTGTTTAAAGATTACAAACCAGGACTTCCTCACAGACATGGAAATATAAGATACTCAACCTAGAAAATAAGGATTCTACTCGATATATGAAGATGAAGACAATGTATGCAACATGAGTTGAAAGTGTAGTATCTTTTGACTTAGAACTTGAAATCAATAGTATAAGTAACCAAAATGACCGGAACTCAATCAAGAATGATTTAAGACTAAAATAAAGTTTAATATCCATGTTATACAAATATATACAAATACAAACACAATTCACACTAGAATGCAAACTACATAGAGATAGTCTCCAATCATGCATTTTCCAAAACATGTTATTTCCATACCAATGCATGAGTATTCATCTTTAAGTGTGTGAATGTGTTATACCAAATGATGCACTACGATACAGGGACACAAATGTATGAATTGTGTATGTGTGAACATTTAATGATGCACAACTAAGCAGGGACACATATGAATGAATTATGAATGTGTGCCCTTACATCTTGCAAAAGGGAGAAGAATCTCGATACCTTAGCATCCAATAGTAGTACCAATCTTCTTGAAAACGAACTTTGCATCATAAGAAGTTGCTTTTCTTCCTTGAAACTCTTATCTTCACGAACCACTTAAGCAACTAAGCATTACAAAGAAATGAAGTTTTGTTATGGAATCAAGCCAACACAAATCTAAAACCTAACAGTATGCAATAGTAGCCGTTGACTATTTCATAAAGTGGGCAGAAGCTGAAGCATTAGTGCATATCACAGAAGCAAATACCATAAATTTCATGAAAAGGAATATACTCTATAGGTTTGGAGTTCCAAACACTATCATCACTGACAACGGTACCCAGTTCGATAACCTGAAATTCAGACAGATGTGCAAAGAGTACCGAATTGCCAATTACTATGCCACACCTGCCCACCCTCAAACATATGGGCAGGTTGAAGCAGTAAACAAAATCATCAAGCATGCACTCAAAGCAAAGCTAGATGCCAAGAAAGGAATTTGGGTTGAAAAACTTCCCAAAGTATTATGGGAATATCGGACAACAGCAAGAACTTCAACCGGAGAGACTCCATTCACTTTAGCATTTGGAACAGAAGCGGTTATCCCCATAGAAACATCATATGCATCACCTCGGGTCAGGCTGTTTAATGAAGATCAGAATGTTCACATGCTGTTACAAAGTCCAGATGAGCTAGAAGAGAAAAGGGAGAAATCTCGAATACGAAATATGGCATATCAACAAATAGTAGCTCGCCACTATAACTCTCATGTTCGAATCAGGAAATTCCAACTAGGAGATCTGGTACTCAAAAAAGTGTCATTGAATATAAAAAAAAACAAAGTTGCAGGTTCCCTGGTTGATAAGTGGGAAGGGCCGTACAAAATTGAAAGAATAGTTATCCATGGAGCATATTGGATTGCACGACCCGATGGAGGGGTCTTACCCCGACCATGCAATGGCCAATACTTGAAGATTTTCTATCCTTAAAATTATTTTTTGTTTTTTGTTTTCTTTTAGTTAGGACAATTTTGGTCAATCAGTTATTAGCTTTGGAATTTAATCATTGGTTTTGAAGTTATAAATAAAAATCAAACTCGGGATTTCCGAAAGATAAAGCATATGATAATAACAACATATGAAAGACGCATGACAATAAGAACATGCAAATAGAATACTGCGGACTATTGATTCCTGAATGGGTAGAGAAGCTTGAAGGAGCATGCCAGCCGAGCAAGGTCAGTCGACCTTAGCAAAAAGGCAAACCCGATGCGCCGGATTCAGAAAAACTGCTCGGGACGCTGTCGGGAAAAAATTCCGGTTAAATGCGTAGCTGTGTTAAGCGGTTCGAATAGCTTAACGATTCGACAAACCCTTGCACAGAAAACTGGGGAGATGTCCCTGGTACTGTGTGAGGACTCGAACATATGATCATGGTAAGCCTTGATGTAATGTTTGGGTAATAACTCGAGTATGAAACGAGTAAATCCACTAGTTTGTTTCAAGATGACTCAATTAACATAGGTAGTTTAATAAGATACTTGGCATAAAGATTGCAATAACCAGTTTAATAAGATACTTGGCATAAAGACTATAATAGACAGTTTATTAAGATACTTGGCATAGATCGCAGTTAGCCAGCTTAAGATCTGGCAGTAATTACGTTAGCCAGTTCAACAAGATACTCGACATTAGAAGCAATAATAAAATCAAGTTAGATAAGATACTCTGTAAAATTTCAAGCAAGGAATTGGATTAAACCACTCGGTTTTGAATTACAATTCACAATTTCACCAATAGCAATCTACAAAGAATAATCTCTACAAAAATAAATCAAGGCTGGGAGGAGGATTTGGAACTCTTGCTGATGCTCGGGTCGGGCACCATTTCGTACTCATGGAGAAGACTTTCATTTGAAGGCCTGATAATTATATCAACCGAATCATCCATCCATTCGTTGTAATCTTCTCCATGGATCGGTCCGACATCAAGCATCAAACCTTCCACGCCCGGCTCCTGACTGGCATAAAAGGTCGAGAGAGAGTGCTCCGATGGAACCTTCAATTGCATGGGATAGGGCTCTTTGCCTCAACTGCGGCAATAGGCTCTCCACTCCTTCATCTGAATCTGAAGAGATTTCAGAGACCGATCCATGTGGTTCTTGATCGACAGCTCCCAGTTGGTTCGGGCTTTTTCAGTTACCCGATTGTTGACCTTAAAAAATTCAGTTGGTTCTTAAAGATTCAGCCTTTACATCTTCAACCTGAGAGGGAAGAAGCCCCTACTCGGGTCAGAAGTCTCCACACCCACTGATGCCTCAACATCAATGCTCAGGGGAATCTCAGCCCCAGTATCTTCATCACTGGAGTCAATAAATGAAACCACCCGAGGAACCTTATAAGGATTAGCGAGAGAATCGACTGCCTTCCATTTCTCGGCCCGAGAATGGTGGAAGCCAAGGTCAGCTGAGGGATCTTTCTGATCATCATCTTGGAAGGATTCTAAAAATTCAGAACCTATATCTACCCATCTATCACCAACGTCTATCCGCTCGATAGGGACCTCAATCGGGAAGCTCGGTTCACCAGACCCCATACCAAGACCATCGCTTTTGCCCCCTTCCAACTTCAGGCAATTCCTAAGTATGGTCAGCTGAGCCACTCGGACCACTAGACTCCTCTACGGTTGACCGGATGATTTCTTTGGGGACATACTCGGGGATCTGCTCATCAGCCTCATCAGAATCCTCATCTGACTCAGGTGGGGCAACACCTTCTTTGCTATGACGAGAAGCCTCTTTCTAGCTCGCTTGAAGGATTGATTTCACTTGGCGAGCCTGGACATCGTAGACAATTTTCGAGTCCTACACTTCAAACGAAAAAGATAATCAAGTCAGAATATAGAAAGCAGAATACATAAAAAATATATTAAGAAAAAAGAGGGTGGGAAGACCACTTACGTCGTCTGTGATGGCCTGAAATCTTACTGAAGAAGCCAAACTCTATCATATTCTTCTCACTATAAAGATAAGGCCTGCTTCTTTTTTCCAAAGTACGCACTGCAGCCAGAGCAAGTCTGGTCAGTTCAGCATCAGAGAATTCAAGTTTTTTCTTGTTCCACACCTCAGAGGAACAGAAAAATGGGGAACTTTCGGCACCGTCTAAATTTCCCCAGCCAAAAGAGTAACTTCAAGTCCAAGGTTCCCTCAGGTGAAAAACCAACTGTTCTTCCAGTACTTGTTGGACAAAGGGAATCCCCAAACAAAACCCCTCTTTT
>JANJYI010000073.1:0-10000 GCA_032871835.1 Dipteronia dyeriana
TTTTTCCATGCCTAGAAAAAAGGAAAAAGTGTGGTAGGGAAGGTTATAGTAGCAAAAGCCATTGGAATTTTTATTTTATAAATTGGAAGAATCCGTTTTGTTATTAATAGACTAGGAAAGGGGAAAGGAATAACTGAAAGAAAGGAAATCAATTAGTTATTCATTAAAGTTTCATTTACTCAATGACCAGAATTAGACGAGGATATATAGCTCGGAGACGTAGAACAAAAATGCGTTTATTTGCATCAAGTTTTCGCGGGCTCATTCAAGACTTACTCGAACAATTATTCAACAGAAAATAAGAGCTTTGGTTTCGGCGCATCGTGATAGAGATAGGAAAAAAAGGGATTTTCGTCGTTTGTGGATCACTCGAATAAATGCAGCAATTCGCGGGGCGGGGGCATCCTATATTTATAGTAGATTAATACACAATCTGTATAAGGGGCAATTGCTTCTTAATCGTAAAATCCTTGCACAAATAGCTATATCAAATAGGAATTGTCTTTATATGATTTCCAACGAGATTCTAAAATAAGGGGATTGGAAGGAATCCGCCAAACTTTTTGAAATGGAATTCTCTGGAGAATGAACTCCGGGAAGGTAGAGTAGAAATTAGTATGATAAAAGCTGATATTATGATAAAGTCGGCAAAATGAGCGAACTCGCCCGGATAAAAAAGTTATTCCTCTTCCCCGATTCTTTTTTTTCTTACGACACGAATGATTCTCGGATTTTTTGAACAAAACGTCCCTCCCGTTTTTGAGTTCGGATTAGAATTTTGATTCAATTGAAAAGTAAGCCCATTTTTTTTTCTATCTCCTAAAACCAGGAGTTCTGGTGGTTGACTCCCTTCTTTCAAATTGTTTCTCATTATTAAGAAAAGGTAATGAAGATAAAATACGAGCTTGTTTTATAGCAATAGTAATTAATCGTTGTTCTTTTAAGGTTAATCTATTCACCCGTCTAGATAATATTTTCTTGTTCACTAATAAATCGACTAATTAAACTCATGTTTCTATAATCAATTCGATCCCCCGATTGGATCGGGGGGCAAACGCCTACGAAAAGATCGCTTGGATTTAAGAAAGAGTTCGCTTGGATTTATCCATAATTTGTTATTCCTTATCCCTAAAATACTATTTTGATCAAATAAAAAAAAAAAATTATAGAAGAAATTCATAGGATTGGGTTTGTCTATATTTATTTAGTTGTTTTTATTTCAATATATGAAATAATAGGAAATATATATCTAATTTTTTTTTCATGTTCCTTGAAAGGGTGACACCCGAGCACTCGGTTCGATCTATATCTATTTCTTTATCTCCCCATGAATTGTATGTTTGAAACAATACGGACAGAATTTTCTCAATTCCAATCGACTAGGTGTATTGGTGTCGATTCTTTTGAGTAATATATCTGGAAATAGCCGTTGATTCCTTATTAACACCGTTTCGAGCACAACAGGTACATTCCAAAATAACCCTTACTCGAATGTCTTTACCCTTGGCCATGAACCTCCTTTGGGTTTTTGATTCACCCAACGTTTCTATTTTCCGATCCGACGCAAATAAGAAGAAAGGAAAAGGGACGAAAAAATAGAAGTGGCTGACAACTCAAAATCTAATTATGAAATAAAGATTTTGTTGCAATTAATATAGTAAATAATAAGTAATACAACAATTTCGAAAGCGATTTCTAATCGCAGTACAGTATTTCATTTAAGTATCTTGTATTGCATGATACTCTTATTCTATTATTCTATTCAAATTTCCCTTTTGTTTTCTTTTAACTCTATTATTAATTTGATTCTTAATTTAATTGGAGCCTTAACCCGAATTTAACTGAGGTTGAATCCACTTTTTTCTTTCTCTTTACCCCCGTATTCAATCTATCTAATTCGAAAAAAAAAAAAGACGGGAAAGAGAGATTAGTCACAAATATTTGACTCTATCTCTAATCTTCTTCACCCCTTTCCATATCAATAACTAGAATGAAAAAAAAGGAAATGTCAACGCATCTGGGAAGAAACGATTGATTTCTATCAATAAACCTGCTAAAGACCCGAACCAGAGAGTACTTAGTACCGGTGCCACGGAAAGATATGTTTTAAAATCTCGCATTGAGAATCCTCCTTCTTTTTTTTTTTATATTCCATATTGGAATACATTATGGTAAGAGATGTATATGTAGTTAAAGACCACTTGTATTTGTGTGTGGAATCCCCAATTCAACTTGACATGTGCAATGATTCGGTAGAGAAGATTTTCTTTTTCTTAAAGCAAAAAAACGGGTCCCTTGCGCCTGAGAATTCCCGAGAAAAAAATATTAATTTATTATATATGTTATATGATATGAGACCAAGAGAAAGAAATGGCAAGATACATTTTGCATATAAATGAAGGAAATGGAAATAAAATAAGGATGTGGAAAACAAGACGGGGATTTTCTACAATGATACTGTAGACCAGTTGAAAGGGATGTAGCGCAGCTTGGTAGCGCGTTTGTTTTGGGTACAAAATGTCACGGGTTCAAATCCTGTCATCCCTACCTATTATTGCTCCTCGAAGCAGTAACCAGAGATGCATTTTAGAGCGATTCAATTTGGACATACATAATACATAATTTTCCATTTTATGATAGTATACATATGCAAGAAGTATTTATTGGGGTTGAAATTTTTTGGGGGGTTCTATACTATATAAAAAAGGAATCCCCTTCTTTTTCTTTACAGTCTTTTCCCTTGTGGTAAGAAAGCGCTCTTAGTTCAGTTCGGTAGAACGTGGGTCTCCAAAACCCAATGTCGTAGGTTCAAATCCTACAGAGCGTGATTATGCTCTTGTCTTGTTAGATCAAAATTCCACTGAACTGAAATACAGCAATCTGAATTTGACCTTTGACCCCCCCCAAAAATGAAATTAAAGAAAGGAGGAGGTCAGTTAAAAAAAGAGATGTGAATTAATATTAATCAAAGGTCCAACTGATCACCACGCCTGTATTGTAAATATGCGGTTACGAATAATCCAGCCAAAGTAATAGGAATTAGACCTAAGACAATTCCAAATAGAAAAACTTCAATCATTTCAATTTAATTTATTTGAAAGGGGAAAAGGGGAGGTAATATCTATCCCGAAATATTACGTATTGCTTAGGAATCTCAATTCCCAATAATTGGCGGTAAGGAAACTACCAAATATATGGAATACCACAGAAGGATTTCTTTTTATGAATTATTCATTCAATTAATTTCAAATAAGTCCTATCTTACTCAGACCAATAAATAGAGCCGAGGTTAGAGTTAAAGCCGCTAGTAAAAAACCGAAATAACTAGTTATAGTAGGCATGGAGGAGCTAAAGGAAGTCTGTTCTTTTTATACATATGTTTAGAAAGCACTTTCCTAAGTTTCCACTTTGAAAGATACGAGGATACGCAAAAATATTATACCAATTGAAAGACTCAGTTCAACTGAAAGTTTTTGATTCATCAATTATTCTAGAAGGTACTAAAAAAAATAAAGTGATTAGGGGTAGAAAAAGAAAGAAATTCATCATCTTTGACATCGACACCTCCCACGATTCAGAATCAACGGGTTCGTTGGGCAACTCTTGAGTAACCTAATATTCAAAATACTAATAAAAACTGTGTCATGTAACCTCATTTCAAAAACGAAACTTTTTTGAAATCAATATGGAACAAAATTGGGGAATCCGTTCGATTTTCTATTTTCATTTTTTTTTTTTTTCTTTTTTATTGTATCGAATCTTTGTTACTTGTTTCTGGACGACCAACCAATTTCTTAAAAAAAAAAAGAGGGGGATTAAAATAAAAACCCCTTCGACACCTACGACAAAGGGATTTGTAGATTTCGCACATCTAATTGAATTGGGGAAATATGATAATCTCTGTCATGAATTATTAGAAAGCAATCCGTCGGATTCCCATTTTACTTGATCTTCAATTTCGAGTCTGAAGCCAATAATGGAAATTGGAGAAAAAAGAAACCCCATACTACAGAAAATTTTCTATTGAATGGTACCTAGTTATACATCCACCAGCAAGAAGAAAAGAAGAACGCAATTTTCTAGCACTGCATTTCGATATTGATTGAAATTGCGTTGCTGTGTCAGAAGAAGGATAGCTATACTGATTCGGTAGATTCTAAAAGTACCCTCGGTACTATATTGACGATCTCACAAAGATTTAAATTCAGTGAATTTCCATTTACTGATCTTATCTTTTACGGAATCGATCCCCCTTTGACTGTACAAGAATATGTGGAGCTCAGCATGTCTGGAAGCACAGGAGAACGTTCTTTTGCTGATATTATTACCAGTATTCGATACTGGGTCATTCATAGCATTACTATACCTTCCCTATTCATTGCGGGTTGGTTATTTGTGAGCACGGGTTTAGCTTACGATGTGTTTGGAAGCCCTCGTCCAAACGAGTATTTTACAGAGAGCCGACAAGGAATTCCATTAATAACCGGCCGTTTTGATTCTTTGGAACAACTCGATGAATTTAGTAGATCTTTTTAGGAGGACCCAATGACCATAGATCGAACCTATCCAATTTTTACAGTGCGATGGTTGGCTGTTCACGGACTAGCTGTACCTACCGTTTTTTTTTTAGGGTCAATATCAGCAATGCAGTTCATCCAACGATAAACCTAATCCGAATTAGAGAGCTATGACACAATCAAACCCGAACGAACAAAATGTTGAATTGAATCGTACCAGCCTCTACTGGGGGTTATTACTCATTTTTGTACTTGCTGTTTTATTTTCCAATTATTTCTTCAATTAAGAGAAGAAAAGAGAATAGTAGAATAATAAAAAAATAGTAGGAATTATCTTATCCCAGTCGGAAGGATCGCATCTTAATCTTATAATTATCTATGACTGTTTATGTCTCTAGCACGACCACTTGATAAAATGTGGAGGGAAGTGGGATAAATGGCCGATACTACTGGAAGGATTCCTCTTTGGATAATAGGTACTGTAACTGGTATTCCTGTGATCGGTTTAATAGGCATTTTCTTTTATGGTTCATATTCCGGATTGGGTTCGTCCCTGTAGTAAGCGGATGAACTGCGTTATAGACATCAAAGCGTAAGAACTCAACGGGGCCTATAACTTCTTTCTTTGTCTGATTCGAGGGGTAGTGCCCCGTTGAGTTCTTAATAATCATAATATACGGATCACTTTTTCCGATGCTTCAAAAAACTTCATTTCTTTTTTTTGCATTACTTAATTATACGTATAAAAAATCAATCAAAAAGGGTTCTGATAAACCTGGAAAAATCGAAACTAAGAATAGGAATCTTTGACGAATGGAATCAAGAACCATTATGGTTTCGACACCAGAAAGGGATGTGGAAAATTCCCTTTCTGATGTCGAAGACTAGGACGACGAATAATACCTTTTTGATTCCCTTGTTTCCCTTATTTATCCTTGCTTTCTTTATATTCTCCGCTTAGTTATCTTATGCTTAGTATCTAGTTCTAATTGAATTTGATTCGATTAGAATAGAAAACTACTGGCGCATTCTAAAATATTTGAATCAGACAATCGTGATATAGGCACACCCCTCCCACTTGGATTGACAAAACAAAGGAGGGGTAAGGTAAAATAGCCTTCTTCACAATATATACTATGATTTAGGAGTGCAGTACAAAAAATTCCCGACATTTGGTCGAAAAAGAATATAAACAAGCAAAAGACTTTTCATAATTTTTTTGCTCATACATAACACAATTGGAATTGCGAACAAAAATTTTGTTCTTTTTACAAACCTGATGTTGAGAAATTTGCGGATCTAGAAATTCATTTCGGACAATTGAACCTTCTCAAACTGTTTCTTTTTAAGAACTAAAAAGATTTGTGCTAAAACAACAGATGCCAAAAAGAACAAAAGGCCTTGGACACGTAGTGGATCTTGAAGTACTATTTCTGCATCTCCCTGACCAAACCCACCCACATTAGGATTACTTGTTAATGGTTGATCAAGTTTGATAGATTCGCCCTCTGAAACACGAAGGTCTGGTCCTGGAGGGATAATATCAACCACTTGGCGTCCATCCAATGCATCCGTTATGGTTATTTCGTACCCCCCTTTTTCTTTTCGTATGATTTTGCTTACTATACCCGCTGCTGTAGCATTATAAACCGTATTGTTACTTTTTGTCCCGTCGGGATAAATCTGGCCCCTTCCCCTGTTACCACCTACGTATATTGGGTATTTTAAGAAGTGAACATCCTTATTAGTCGCGGGATCCGGGGAAAGAATAGGAAAAGTTATTTCACTATATTTCTTACCAGGAACAGGCCCTATCACAAGAATACTTTTTTTAGTGGGGCCGTAATTCTGAAAAGATAGATTGCCTATCTTTTCTTTCATCTCGGGAGAAATACGACTGGGGGGGGCTAATTCAAACCCCTCCGGTAAAATAAGAACGGCCCCTACATTCAACCCCCCCTTTTTACCATTAGCAAGAACTTGTTTCAGTTGCATATCATAAGGAATTCTAACAACTGCTTCAAACACAGTATCCGGAAGTACCGCTTGCGGAACCTCAATATCCACGGGTTTATTAGCTAAATGGCAATTGGCGCATACAATACGACCAGTGGCTTCTCGTGGATTTTCAAAACCCTGCTGCGCAAAAATGGGATATGCATTTGAAATGGAGGCCCGGGTTATTATATATATCATGAGTGATACGGAAATGAATCGAGTAATCTCTTCCTTTATCGAAGAAAAAGTATTTCTAATTTGCATGGTCCAATCGTTGATCCCGAAAATTTCTACAATAAAATTGGGTAGGTCGCTAGTATAGTTCCCTATCCACGATTTTGCTAATTACTGAAATAATTTGACTGGAATATAGGAGGAATCCTCTGAATGGGTAGAAAGAGTAAGGTAAGTACGACCTGGAATGCATTGCTTAGGTACAAATTAAGAAACATTCTAATTGACTCGTTTTTCAGTCATTCATTGAATGATAAATCACTACAAGTGATGGAGATACACGATTTAAATAAAGGAAAATCCAATATTTGAAAATTGTATCTAGAATGACTGGAAAAGTGGAAACAAGACCAGATATAATTTGATCATTATGAAAAAATCCAAAATCGTTGTAGACATAGCCAATCATTAGTTCCCAACCGTGGGGCGAATGGAATCCGATACATAAATCAGTTACTAAAAGAATGGAAAAGGCTTTTATTGTGTCGCTTAAATTATATAGGAATTCTTGAACCCAAGAATTAAGAAAAACAAGTTCTTCATTACCCAGAATAGAATAAGCACTTAGAATAACGAAACAGATTAGATTTGTCGAGAAGTGCAAAATTGTATGGATATGATCCTCATCGTGTATCTTGATCAATTGGATTGTTTCTTTGTGGAGCCCCATACGAAACTTTTGTAGATGTCTTTCCGGGAATTCCTTTACCATTTCATCCAAGAGGAATAGCTCCTCTAATTCTATGAATTTTTCTAGAATACTCTTTTCTTGAATATCGTTCAAAAAAGTTTCGGATTGCCTAGTATTCCACCAATTAGTAACCCAAGATTCTAGACTTTTATTAAATGAGAGAGTGATCCACCGGGGCAAAAAGACTACAAATACTAGAAATGAAAGATATCGAAGGGGAATAGATGCGCTCTTTTTTGTCATTTTTTCATCTGTGAATTGTCACCTCATTCGTTGACTCTATGCGATCTGATATTTCTATCAAGCATGAGTTCTATTATAAGGTATCGCGCCTATTAATTATTAATTTATTAATCGAGCCCCCGTTTTTTAGTTGTGATTCAGAGGTTAGTCCTTGAATCTAGTGTAGAAAAAATACAGAAATAGAAGAAGAATCCACTTCGAATTCGAATTCAAATGAAGAAATAATAAAAAAATAGATTGTTTCCAGATATCTTAATTGATCAAATATTCGAAGTAATTACTCCCCTTCGATGAATGCCCGAAAGATTCAAATAAAGATTCCAATAATGAATATTTTTCGGATTTCGAAATGAAAGAACTTCCTGCTTATTAAAAAGGAAAATATCGAATATTTCAAAAAAAAAAATTGACAGACAAAAACAAAAAGGGTTTCGTTTTATATTATGGCCGCTACGTACACGTTTACCTTGCTTTGGCCCCACGAGGCGTTCTGAAGAAACTTTAATTAAGTAAGTTATGCTTATAGAAAAATAGAAAAAAGAGGATTCTTAGGGGTTTCCTCTTGCCGAGAAAGCATTTATTTTGCAGTTTCTTTTTTCAAAATACTTCAATTGGTACACGCAAGAAATAGGCCAATTCCGCAGCCTTTTGCTCAATTTCCCGTGGAGTCAAATTCTCATCAGTACGAGTCAAGGGAACGTCCCCCAGGCCTCTGATTTCCATATAAAGGACACGACGAGCATAAATACCCTCTTTTACTTCTATTCTGATGGACTGAATATCTTTCATAAGGAATCGTAAAAAGATGCGGCGATTTTTCCAGGAAATCCCCAACGAAAAATGCACACTATTCCTTCTTTTCTATCAAATCGATCATAACCGCTACCTACATTCCATGTAATTGTGCACCACAAATAGGAAACTAATAAAGAGACCCGCGATCCCATAGAAAGACATTACGATCCCTTGTGGGAAAAAAATGATTTGTTGAGATGGAAAGAAGGATATCAAATTCTTATCAAGATAACTAGAAATTCCAACCAATAAGAATCCTAATGAACCTAAAAAAAGGATAAAGGCCCAGCAGAAATTACTTGTTTTGCGAGATCCTGCTATAAATTCTATCCATATATATTCTGATCGCCAACTCATACATAGTAGATCCAGTTGCATTTTATGGAATAACAAAAAAAGATTCACTTTACTTTTTTTCCGAAGTAACTCTCATCAACTAGTACTATTCTGATGTGAACTTTTAGTAGTAATTAATCGAATTGGTTAGATATAATAAAATAAAAGCATCCCCTTCATATGATTCCCTATCAATAGCTACATACATCTGGATAGATTTACTTTAATTTCAGACATGAGTTCGGATCCCAGCCTATTTTTTTTAAATTGCTAGAATTCGTTTGTCCATATATCATGTTTACGCATGTATAAGATCTTTTTCATTTATGTTCGGAGAAAGTCACTTGTTATTGTTATACAATATTCTACTAAATGGATATCCTTGTTCGCTAAGTCTTGAAAAAAAACTAGATGAGATTTGACCACATCCGATTTAAAAAATCTTTTTTTTTTGAACATGAAGAGATAAAGAGGCCATTGCAATTGCCGGAAATACTAGGCCCACTAAAGGCACAAAAAAGGGAGGGTAAGTTGTTGAGAATTGTCATAGAATGGGGTACCTCGATTTAATATTTGTACCTGTTATTGTTATAAGGATATCTTATAATAATTAGAATTCATATTCTAATTCGTATATTAGTATACTAAGTATATCGAAGTGAGTATATATAATAAGTGCAAGCACGGACTTATTCATCTTTCTACATGAAATAGATGTATGTATGATAATCCACTTTCTTTATTATTCTTACTTCTTTTATTTTTATTCTTATATTGTTCTTATCTTCTTCTTCTAATTTCTTTTTAATAAAAAAAAAAGTATCTTAAAAATTCCGGAAAGATTCGTTAGAATCCGACCCAAGAGCAGGAGTTCTTATAAAAAGGTGACTTCTTGGGAGATATAGAAAGATGCAAGATTCTATATTTTCTATATTTTAATTATATACATATAGAAGAGGCGAACAGAACACGAAATTCGTTTTATTTGCCTTGCCTCCTAATTCGAAGAATTCGCTGTTTATGTTGTTGTTTTTTTACCGATATTGCTGATCAGCAATATCGGTAAAAAAACAACAATTATCCCCATTATTCTTTCTACAATTAAATCTTATGTCACCAAATAAAAATTCATTTTTTGGTTTTTTATTTTGATTCTGATAAACTAACTAACCAGTTGTTCGCCACA
>JANJYI010000073.1:15000-27500 GCA_032871835.1 Dipteronia dyeriana
GGTTTGACTGCCCTAACTATGGCGGAATATTTCCGAGATGTTAATGAACAAGACGTACTTCTATTTATCGACAATATTTTCCGTTTCGTCCAAGCGGGATCCGAGGTATCCGCTTTATTGGGTAGAATGCCTTCCGCTGTGGGTTATCAACCTACCCTTAGTACCGAAATGGGTTCTTTACAAGAAAGAATTACGTCTACCAAGGAGGGGTCCATAACTTCCATTCAAGCTGTTTATGTACCTGCGGACGATTTGACCGACCCCGCTCCTGCCACGACATTTGCACATTTAGATGCGACTACCGTACTATCAAGAGGATTAGCCGCCAAAGGTATCTATCCCGCAGTAGATCCTTTAGATTCGACGTCAACTATGCTCCAACCTCGGATCGTTGGTGAGGAACATTATGAAACTGCGCAAAGAGTTAAGCAAACTTTACAACGTTACAAAGAACTTCAGGACATTATAGCTATCCTTGGGTTGGATGAATTATGCGAAGAGGACCGTTTAACCGTAGCAAGAGCCCGCAAAATTGAGCGTTTCTTATCACAACCTTTTTTCGTAGCAGAAGTATTTACCGGTTCTCCGGGGAAATATGTTGGTCTAGCAGAAACAATTAGAGGGTTTAAATTGATTCTGTCCGGAGAATTAGATGGTCTTCCTGAACAGGCCTTTTATTTAGTAGGTAACATCGATGAAGTTACTGCGAAGGCTACAAACTTAGAAATGGAGAACAATTTGAAGAAATGACCCTAAATCTTTGTGTACTGACCCCTAATCGAATTGTTTGGGATTCAGAAGTGAAAGAAATCATTTTATCTACTAATAGTGGACAAATTGGCGTATTACCAAATCACGCGCCTATTGCCACAGCTGTAGATATAGGTATTTTGAGAATACGCTTTAATGACCAATGGTTAACGATGGCTCTGATGGGCGGTTTTGCTAGAATAGGTAATAATGAGATCACCGTTTTAGTAAATGATGCGGAGAAGAGTAGTGACATTGATCCCCAAGAAGCTCAGCAAACTCTTGAAATAGCGGAAGCCGGCTTGAGGAAAGCTGAAAGTAAGAGACAAACAATTGAGGCAAATCTAGCTCTCAGACGAGCTAGGACACGAGTAGAGGTTCTCAATGTGATTTCGTAACTAGTCGGTGCGCCCGAATCGAATAATCCTAATCCAAAGAATTTTGTTTATACACATATGGATTCTCCGATTGAATCGAATCAAATACAATCAAGTGGAATCGGATTCTGATGGAAGGAAAAAAGTTTGAGTTTCAAATTCGAAAAGAAAATCGAATAGGATAGAAAAGATACAAAATCAGTAAGTAGAAAAACTTATTAGATACCATTGACCGTGGTATCTAATAAGTTCTACCTACTATTGGATTTGAACCAATGACTCCCGCCGTATGAAAGCAATACTCTAACCACTGAGTTAAGTAGGTCATTTATCATTATAAGGAGAAAAAAAAGGACCCCTCCCATTGATGGATTATAAATGCAATAAGACTTCGAAGCAATACCAATCAAAAAGATCAAAGAGATACGATGTTGGATCATGGAATATTCATCTTGACAAGAAATTATCTCCATAATATGATAAAATATGTATCACAAGCACAAGGGCTATAGCTCAGTTAGGTAGAGCACCTCGTTTACACGTGCGCCAATGTTTTTCAGAAGAGTCCATCATGCAATCAAAGAATTGATCTTTTTGAGAAATCGATGTCTGACTCCAGGATTTTTAGGGAACAAAACAAGAGAACAATAGCCTGACAAATGGTTCGGTTCGATTCAGGTTCCCATTTAGGAACCAAATGGAATCCATCATTGATTTGAGATATTGATAAGGTGAATACCTAGTCTATTCAATGCTAGGCATAATGAGTATAAGGACCTCAAGAATTCTCTTTTTGTCCTATGAACCTTAAGGCGTATGAGGTTTCATATTTGATTCTTTAATCAGGATGATAGAGACTCCATTTAACTTAGGTTGATCTAGGCCAGAAGCAAACCTACGTCAAGATAACCTTTCTTTGAAACACTTTGGTAGTGCTCCTATATCACAATCCAAATAATGAATCCGAGCACGTGGAGCCATTTCCTTATTTTTCTGTCAAGGAAAAAAAAATATGGTAGACTAACTGATATTTCTAGCAGTTAATGAAAGAGCCCAATGCAAAAAAAAAAATGCATGTTGGGTCTTTGAAAGAGTTCGAATCATTTTGATAAGAATAAGTTCGATCTCTTTTACCGAGAAGGTCTACGGTTCGAGTCCGTATAGCCCTACTAATAATATAATAATCCAAATTGAAATACAAAAAGTTCTATAGTTTTCATTTACTCAATTACTGTATTTTTTGTTGTTTGTAACCGGCCTTGCTTGGTTCATCGAAATAAAATAATTCCCATAAGCTTGCTTGTAGGGGGCTCGTTCAGAGCAGAACATAAAACGGAAAACAAAAGCACATTTCAATCGTTACTTTTTTTTTCGAATCTCGGATAAAGAAACCCATTTTTTTTAGTAATTCATTTTTTTCGTATGTTAATTCCATATGATTTTGCCTCCAAAAATTCACCAACAATGAGTGGGTATACCAAGGAAAAGAAGTCTCACTAACTCTTTGATTGTGGACAGTAAAGGAGGCAAAATCATGACATGAATCCGGTTAAAAATGAAAACTCCAACCTAACCCCACTTAAATCGAATAGTAAGTCACATGGATATAGGAACGGGTTACTGTATTTGTCGGCGCGTCCGCGTTTGAAAAACGAAGATCTTTTCATAAACAGAATTCATAAACAGAAAACAAAATAGATATAGAAAATAGAATCGAAAATCGATTGAATTTCGAATTCGAATATTCAAAATTTCAAAATTCGAAATCAAAATGAGAATTCTATTTGGAATTCTTTTTTTTCTAAAAGCCCGAAGCGAGGTGAAAGCAAGAGAGTTTTATTTGTTTTGTTTGTATAAGAGATTTATACTATACTGAAATAAAATCGAAGGCAGTGTAATGAAAATAGGAGTACAATCGAGAAACGAGACATCACAGCAAACAAGTGAAACTGTGTGGTTCGACCAAAATGCATTTTGGTTTTGACTAACCTGTTACCGATGACTTGACAATGAAGTCCAATTCGAATCGACGAATTCGGTATATTTTCCACATTCAAAGGAGTTCGTCTATGTTTCTGCTTTACAAATATGATATTTTCTGGGCATTTCTAATAATATCAAACGTTATTCCTATTTTGGCATTTCTAATTTCCGCAGCTTTAGCCCCGATTAGCAAAGGACCGGAGAAACTTTCTAGTTATGAATCGGGTATAGAACCAATGGGCGATGCTTGGTTACAATTTAGAATTCGTTATTATATGTTTGCTCTAGTTTTTGTTGTTTTTGATGTTGAAACGGTTTTTCTTTATCCATGGGCAATGAGTTTTGATGTATTGGGGGTATCCGTATTTATAGAAGCTTTCATTTTTATGCTTATCCTAATTGTTGGTTCAGTTTATGCGTGGCGAAAAGGAGCATTGGAGTGGTCTTAGTTTCGGAATATTGAGACAATAACCAAAAAAGTAAAAAAAAAGAACATTGAGACAATTATGAATTCCATTGAGTTTTCCTTACTTGATCGAACAGCCCCCAATTCAGTTATTTCAACTACATCAAACGATCTTTCAAATTGGTCAAGACTCTCCAGTTTATGGCCGCTTCTTTATGGTACCAGTTGTTGCTTCATTGAATTTGCTTCATTAATAGGCTCACGGTTCGATTTTGACCGTTATGGACTGGTACCAAGATCGAGTCCTAGACAGGCAGACCTAATTTTAACAGCTGGCACAGTAACAATGAAAATGGCTCCTTCTTTAGTGAGATTATATGAACAAATGCCTGAACCAAAATATGTTATTGCTATGGGAGCATGTACGATTACGGGGGGGATGTTCAGTACCGACTCTTATAGTACTGTTCGGGGAGTCGATAAGCTAATTCCTGTGGATGTTTATTTGCCGGGCTGTCCGCCTAAACCAGAGGCAGTTATAGATGCCATAACAAAACTTCGTAAGAAAATATCTCGAGAAATCTATGAAGAGCGAATTCGCTTGCAACAGGAGAATCGGTCGTTTACTTTTACTACCAATCACAAGTTTCGTGTTGTAGGCAGTACTGATACTGGAAATTATGATCAAGGATTACTCTATCAACCACCTTCGATGTCCGAAATCCCTCCTGAAACTGAAACATTTTTCAAATAAAAAAGTTCAGTATCTTCCCCTGAATTCGTTAATTAGGCAGGATTTTTTTGTACAGAAAAAGAAAGAGCGAATTAATCTTCATAAATGAAAAAATTGCATCGTAAATGGGAAATATTTATAGAAATCAAAATGTGGGAGAGAAAAAAAGATGCAGGGTCGTTTGTCTGCTTGGCTAGTCAAACACGGGCTAATTCATAGATCTTTGGGCTTCGATTACCAAGGAATAGAAACTTTACAAATAAAGCCGGAGGATTGGCATTCCGTTGCTGTCATTTTATATGTATATGGTTACAATTATTTACGTTCCCAATGTGCCTATGATGTAGCACCGGGCGGACTGTTAGCCAGTGTGTATCATCTTACAAGAATAGAGTATGGGGTAGATCAACCGGAACAAGTATGCATAAAAGTATTTGCTCCAAGGAATAATCCTAAAATTCCGTCCGTTTTCTGGGTTTGGAAAAGTTCGAACTTTCAAGAACGGGAATCTTATGATATGTTGGGAATCTTTTATGATAATCATCCACGGCTTAAACGTATTTTAATGCCTGAAAGTTGGATAGGATGGCCCTTACGTAAGGATTATATTGCCCCCAATTTTTATGAAATACAAGATGCTCATTGAATTATAAGAAACTAATCTTCATTTTTACAACTCCCGATATTCAAGAAATATTTGTACGTTCTTTTCTAGATCAAAGAGAGGAATTGAAGTCGCATTCGTATTATTATTATGAACGCGCTAAATAAATTAAATAGAAAAAAAAAAGACAATACAATTTTGAGATTTTCCAAATTGTAAGATGCTTATTTTGGATGAGCCAAGCCAATAGGATGAACTAAAAAAAAGAGTTCTGCATCATGAACTTTGTATCGCGCCCATCGCTTATATGGGCTCTAGAGGGTCACATAGGAGGGAAAGAAGAAACAGAAAAAAGAAAATCAAAATAAAAAATGAAAGGGGATCGAATTCGAATTTGTACTGTATCGGAGATGAATTTAGGCTATTCCCACCCTTCTCCTAGACTAGACTTTTGCTTGGGTCTTTCAACCAACCAATTTAACCCTTTCGAATATGTATGGTGTATTAACATTCTTTTTGAACGGGCGGAGGCATAGTATGAACAAATCAAAAAGAAGAGGAAAAAGAATCTAATTAATTCTTTTATTAGATATACATTTTTTATATACTCTTTCACTCATTTATATATTCTTTACTCATCTATAAAATCTATAAAAAAGGGGGGTCTGTTTCCAGATACCTAGCTAGATGAATAAGTATGTATGTATCATGATCTATACGATTAATCAATATGTATATCGATTCATATCACTGAATTTGTAGAATAGATATTTCTACAACTTCAATATATATGCCAGGAACCAGATTTGAACTGGTGACACGAGGATTTTCAGTCCTCTGCTCTACCAGCTGAGCTATCCCGACCATTACCGGCGCATCATCCTTATTTTACTAGATGACTGGGGTCTATGTCAATTAAAAAAGATAAAAAAGTATTAAAAGTATTGAGCGGGGAATTTGATTTCTTGAATAGAATAATTTATAAGTTTCAGTATGAGCAATGATATTAATTGTTAATCGGGATTCTTTGTTAAAAGATGTTCATTTGTACGTATATCATATATACCACACCACTGTGATAAAAGAAAAAAAAATGCTGCTCTGATACGTTTGTAAAAAGGTAGAATGAATGAGAAAGAGAACAAATTTTGAACCACTAAAAAAAAGAGAGGGTAGGAGAAATAGTTAGGAAGTCAAGTCGGTCTTTTTGGGGGGATAGAGGGACTTGAACCCTCACGATTTCGAAAGTCGACGGATTTTCCTCTTACTATAAATTGCATTGTTGCCGGCATTTATATTGGCATGTAGAATGGGACTCTATCTTTATTCTCGTCTGAGTAATCAGTTCTTCAAAAGAAACGATCTACCAGACTATGGGGTGAATGATTTGATCAATGAATATTCGATTCTTCAACTTGGAATCCCAATTCTTTTGTTTTCTTTTTCATTAATATAAATACAGCTTCAGGTTGTCATTTTTGAGATAATTTTGCATTTTGTATCCATAGTGTATTATAGACTTATCTTTCATCCTTTATGCAGTTTCGATATTCGATTAATTTGCCTTTCTTTCCCCAAAAAAGGAAGTAAACTCCATTTGTTAGAACAGCTTCCGTTGAGTCTCTGCACCTATCCCTTTTCTTGCTTTCTGAACCCTTGTTTGCTTTGTTTTATTCTCGTAAAACGGGATTTGGCTCAGGATTGCCCCTTTTTTATTCCCGGGTTTCTCTGAATTTGAAAGTTATCACTTAGTAAGTTTCCATACCAAGGCTCAATCCAATTAAGTCCGTAGCGTCTACCAATTTCGCCATATCCCCCCTTGCATTTTGAGATTAGGACCCCGATGCCGTTCTCCTTTTTCTTTCATTTACGCTGAAACATAGAATTCATTAGATATGGACTCCTATATTGAAAAGTGTTTCGATTTCTTGTCAGAAATGATTCTATCCTTTCTGTATCCGCAATTCAATATATATGGATATATATTACATAACATTAACATATGCCTCTCTTACTCTCATTTTTCTCATGCAATTCGGTGGAATACTCGAACGGTCGATTCTTTTTTTTTCGTCTTTTCTTTCGTTGAAAACAAAAAACGGAGAAATTTATCATTAGACTCCCTCATTCTAATCTGGATTACAGTTATCTGGATTGCATTTATCTGGATTTCATCTTTTTCTTTAATTTCATTTTTTTCTTATCCTTTACTTAATGCTAAGGCGGACCCTAATATAACATAACAAAAAATAACTCAAATTTAAATCAATTAAATATTAATTAATCGTTTCTAATATAATAGTTATAACTAATCATTTTATTAATTTCGAATTCAAATCGAATTATTTAGTCGAAAGCCAAAGCATCCTTTTTTAGAATTAGAATAAAAGAATGGATAATTTAGATAATGTATCATAAGAAGCTAATACTCGATTTGATTGAGAATTCAAAATAGATAAATAGATATCTAGAAAAAAAAATATAGAGATATAGAAAAAATAGATATATAGAATCAGTAGAATAATAATATTCTGTATATTCTATTCTATATAATAATAGAATCGAATATATTAATAAAATTAGGTTACAATTTCTAATGTAATTTGATTTTCAATTCAAAACAAGAAACTCTTATTACCTAATTAAGAGTAAGATATTTATTATTGATAAATATAGAAATCGAAATTCTATAGATCGCTATATTCTATTAATCGTTATTTTAATCGTTATGTTCTATAATATTCAATATTTATTTTGAATTTGATTCTCTATTCTTTTCTTTATGAATAGCTAAGAATGAATAGTTAATAGATAAGATTCTAGTAATTTACCGAATTTCTATGCCTGTACCATCTCATTGCCGTTATTTAAGCCCGCTTAGCTCAGAGGTTAGAGCATCGCATTTGTAATGCGATGGTCATCGGTTCGATTCCGATAGCCGGCCCTTCTCTATTTGTTTGATTTCAAAAAATGATTGATAATGCCTTTTTGAAAGAAAAGAACATTGAAAGGGCTTCGTCCCTCTTTTCCAAGGGGCATCAATTTATTATGTTGTAGGAGCTTCTAATTATGAATCATAATTGGAGGAGTTAGACCTCGGCAGAATAAATAAAGAAAAAGAACCGTCTTTTGATTTATATTTATATAATTTATATTTATATATATAATATATACAATACAAAAAAGTGTGTGGATTTAGTTTTAATTTAGGTTTATGAAATTTCAATAAAATAAGGAGTTTTTATGTCACGTTACCGAGGGCCTCGTTTCAAAAAAAATACGCCGCCTGGGGGCTTTACCGGGACTAACGAGTAAAAGACCTGGAGCCGGAAGCGATCTTAGAAACCAATCGCGCTCCGGGAAAAAATCTCAATATCGTATTCGTTTAGAAGAAAAACAAAAATTGCGTTTTCATTATGGTCTTACAGAACGGCAATTACTTAAATATGTTCGTATCGCCGGAAAAGCCAAAGGATCAACGGGTCTGGTTTTACTACAATTACTTGAAATGCGTTTAGATAACATCCTTTTTCGATTGGGTATGGCTTCAACTATTCCTCAAGCCCGCCAATTAGTTAATCATAGACATATTTTAGTTAATGGTCGTATAGTAGATATACCAAGTTATCGTTGCAAACCCCGAGATATTATTACAGCAAGGGATGACCAAAAATCGAGAGCTCTGATTCAAAATTATCTTGATTCATCCCACCATGAAGAATTGCCAAAGCATTTGACTCTTCACGCATTCCAATATAAAGGATTAGTCAATCAAATAATAGATAGTAAATGGGTCGGTTTGAAAATAAATGAATTACTTGTCGTAGAATATTATTCTCGTCAGACTTAAACCTAACTAAAATAACAAACCAGGGGTTCGTACAATTTTTCCCTTTCACTTAAGTTAAGGAAAGGGACACAAGGTAAGGAATTGGATCCGGATATTTTGATTTTTCTCCCATTCATGTATCATAGATCAGTAGGCAGCTCTTTATTCCCTGCCCGTTCTTTCTTTCCTGTATTTTCCGTATCACAGAAATTAGGAATTGAGAATCTATCTCAAAGAAAGGTCTGAAGCATTGATGAATTGGGTGAAGATACGGAAAGAGAGGGATTCGAACCCTCGGTAAACAAAAGCCTACATAGCAGTTCCAATGCTACGCCTTGAACCACTCGGCCATCTCTCCTACATAATGATTATGACCGAGAATCCGAGCGAATTGCGAGTTGTTCATATTCGATTGTTAGATGGGTACAGACAATCGAATCCATTCTAGCTATAAAAACGGAAAACTTTTCATCAAAGAAAGAATTTTTTCTTCGAGCCAGGGAGCTGGGAGAAAAAGATAATATAATCCTTTTTTTTTTTTTAAACGGTTAAAAACAATAACAATAAAGATATATCTTGTTTGCCAAGGCGGCGACGGCGCTCCTACCTTTTTCTGATATTTTTGCCGGATTCAATCAATGAATTGGAACGAATCAACTGATCGGCCTATTTTGTTAGACTATGATTAATGGATACCTTTAGATCATAATTATCTTTTAATTCGAATTCAATTTCCATAAGAATTTGAAAATTTCTTTCCAATTTTAGGTCGCTTAACAACAACCCCTTAACCCGTAAATCTATTCCAAATTCATAAATCATCCTTTTCCATTTGATTGTATAGTGTATAAGCGTCTACCCGCTATGCACAAAACACAAAATGGAGGGTTATTCTATTTTCATTATAGAAGGATTATTGAAGAATTATTCGATTTTTTTCTTCTTTGGATCATAATTTCAGAAAAACTTCTCGAATTATCCTAATCCGCAAGAGAAATTCTTTGATTCTTCTACTTTGATCAAATCGGAATAGTTCCTTTGATTCTTATACTACTCCATTTGGATGAAATCGATCGAATATTTCTTATTTTTTATCGACCCCTTTCAAAAAGAAAAAATTGGATATGAGTCTGCTTTTATGTTATTTCGTACTGTAAAATTCCTTTACTTGTGGGATCGTTTTCTCACGAGAGTTAATGAAAATAATTATAGAATGGATTTCTACCTATGCCTAGATCGCGGATAAATGCAAATTTTATTGATAAGACCTTTTCCATTGTGGCCAATATCTTATTACGAATAATTCCGACAACTTCAGGAGAAAAAGAGGCATTTACCTATTATAGAGATGGTGTGATTTGATCATTTTTTTTTATTTACCGCTTCGGTCTTAGGAGAAAGACGGAAGATTCGGGATAGAAAAGAACGAAAAAGATTATTGAAAAAATCTACGCTTGTTGAAGGTGAAGTTTCTAGATAAAACAATTCCTTCTGTCGTGTATCCCCGATTAATGCAGCCTCAGATGCTTCAATTGTCGATTCGAGTATTGAGCGAAAGGTTACACCTATGGGTTCTATATTACAGCCAACCCTACCATACTAGACTAGTACCAATAGGCCGCATAGGGGAAGAGGCGCTACGCCTAGGAATCAACAACACGAAAACTTTGTTTAAAATTATCGCTTTTCCTTATCGGGATCGGGACTAAAAAGAATGGTTGGGATAACAAACATCCATCTCGTTGGTACTTTGGATACCCTTAGAACCATCGAAGACTGTTGAAGTGATTAATTCCTGGAAATTAAAGGGCGTTGAGAACAAAGAAATTGTTGGAGTTTACATTTTTATCTAGTACCAGTATCAACACGCGTGATGTTAAGAAAATATCTTTTGCAGAAAGGTTGGCTAGAGATTTCTTGTAAAAACGTTAGCCCCACTGAATTCATAATGAGAATATTTCAATCTTTTTTGATTCCATGTATTATTTTCATTATGCACATAGGGGAGGAGCCGTATGAGATGAAAATCTCATGTACGTTTCTGGAACGGAGAATTCTTTGAATCGAATGACGACCGTAACGGATGTCAGCTCAATCGGAAGGAAATTATGCGGAAGCTTTACAGAATTATTATGAAGCTATGCGACTAGAAATTGATCCCTATGATCGAAGCTATATACTCTATAACATAGGCCTTATCCACACAAGTAACGGAGAGCATACAAAAGCTTTAGAATATTATTTTCGGGCACTAGAACGAAACCCGTTCTTACCCCAAGCTTTTAATAATATGGCTGTGATCTGTCATTACGTGCGACTATCTCTACTATAGAAGGAAGAAAGAGCAAATACACTAATAAATACTAGAAAAAAAAAAATGGGCTTTCTACATATGCATCGTGCAAAAAACGATTTTTATCAGCTGTAGCAAAGAAAGAAACTTCATAGAGTCGAAATATGAAGAAATAGATATGCCTAGATACTTTATTCTATGGATAAAGGATCTAATTGATAGAGGAAGCACCGTAAAGACCAATTCGCGAGGTTTTGGGCCGATGCCGATCCAATAAGAACTGCTTATTTATGTCCATGATATGAAATCCAAATTAGGAATCAACTTCTGTAATAAAGTGGATCCCCTAAGGTATTGAGCAGCGGTGTAGCATCAGATCCCAAAGACAGTAAGTCTTTTCTTTCTTAGGAAGAAAAGACTTTTTCAAGGATTCTATATAAAATTTTAGACGAAACCGAGATAGGTACCTTTCAGAAAATTCTAACGATAGTAGAAATGCTTTTCTTTTATGTTATTCTTTTGACGGTGGGAGAAAAGATAAAATGCAAGCTGATTATTAATTTAATCAAAAGTCAAGTTTGAAACTCATGCTCATGAAATTAACCTCTTTTGGTTAGGATAAGAAATCTGATTCAATTCGATATAGTCGATTAAAAAAACGGGGACACCAAAAAATTGATTGCCGAGCCGTATGAGGTGGGAAACTCTCAAGTACGGTTCTAAGGAAAGGAATTGACCCGCCTATTCCAACCGGGGAGAACAGGCCATTCGACAGGGAGATTCTGAAATTGCGGAGGCTTGGTTCAATCAAGCCGCCGAGTATTGGAAACAAGCTATCGCGCTCACTCCTGGTAATTATATTGAAGCGCAGAATTGGTTGAAGATCACGGGGCGTTTCGAATAAGAACTCTCTGTTTATTTATTTCGTTAGAATTTATCTATCTATTTTTTTGTTATAGTTATAATTAACTGTTTGTCGGCCTCATCAGTTTTTAATAATTTTTAATAATAAGATCCTTTTTCTGGGAAGACCCAATCAAAGAATTTCATTATATCTTTTCTAAGACCGTTCTATTTCGCCTGGTATTTCGTAGGGAGAAAGGATCCATAGATACGGTAGAGAATTCATTTTTTTTTCTCCTATTCTATTAAAACTAATAAAAGCGACCCTCGAATGACCAAATATTATAGATTCTGGAATGTCTCTTATCTTAGTAATAACTAATGACTGCTCACGTTATTTGGAATTTGGAATAAAGTAATATGTTCTATGTAAGACAGAAAGTAGCTCCGTTTAGGGATTTCTAATTGAGATATGAATACACTATGTAAAAAAATTGGTTTTTGACACCGGGAAAGGGTTTTCTAAAACTAAAAAGGATTAATAAGGTCCGTTGAGCACCTCATGGATATGTCATAATAGATCCGAACACTTGCCCTGGATCGACTTCCAGATCATAATTGCTCTAGTGAATAACTAAAGAAAATAAATAGATGGGAGATAGAAGTAGACGAGAAAAAGAGT
>JANJYI010000073.1:37500-42500 GCA_032871835.1 Dipteronia dyeriana
TACTTTTCTATGTCAGATATATGTCAGAGACAAAAAGGGAATTTCCCGTTTTTAAATTCAATACAATATTAAATGAAATAATAAGAGACTGTAAATGAAAGTTTCTTTCTCACATCCACTTTCCTCATATTGTCGGAACAAAAAGATCGTATGCATTGATATTCAAATATTTGATACATGAAGCCATGATCCGATTTCTATCTATATAAGATTTCTATCTATAGAAATCAGAATATTAGATAGAAATCCCAATAGATCTTCGTGTGTTCGGGAATCAAAATAGATTGGAAATCTCTCTTGTGTTGTAACTTGGAATAAACCTTTTTCTGTAAAGGAACGGAATATCCAGTTTTTCCTATGAAACGTCTAGGAACAAGAGGATTGAATCGGAAATATCGACAGATTCTTGCAGAGTCAAAAGAAATATGAAATAAAAAAAGATCTACGGTTCCAATTTAATATCTATCGAATTTGAAATTTGAATATCAGAATAGTGTATATAGCCATGATTCAATGGGTTAGGTCCACTTACTTTTTCTTTTGTTGATTTCGAATCTTTACAATTGGAATAATGGAAAATAAAAATATTGGGCGATTGAAGAAACGACTTATCATTATAATTACTCATTATAATAAACAAATGTGAAACTTTCTTTTCGAACTAGAATGACTAGTCTAATTAGTATACTAGAACTCATTATAAGGGTAACTTTTTATCATTAAATTATATAGTTTAGAATTCCATTATTATACAGTTGGTTACTCTTTTTTTATTACAAAAAAGACTTTATTCTTCGTTTAAATATGAATATTACCTTTTTTATCAAAACGGCCAAAAAGCCCCGTATCGGATTTGAACCGATGACTTACGCCTTACCATGGCGTTACTCTACCACTGAGTTAAAAGGGCCATTTTATTCAATTACTGAATGAGTCAGTAGGCGCATAAGATAGATCTATCTATGTATATATATATATTATAAGTTATAATATAAGTATACACAGTAGACTCATACTAGTTAGTGTCCCCTTCGGGAACGATAATTTGGATTTATTTAAGGAGTCTTTTTATTTACTTAAGGAGTATAAGTATAAGGTAATTTCGGTTTATTGATATTTGATTTGATAAATATCAACAAAATGAATTGTTTCAAGACCAACCCGAATGAAATTGATTTGAATTGACCTGACCCCCATCAGAACGAAACAAAATTCATTTGATGGATACATGTACCTACCAATTCGACGTAGATCCAAGATATTTTATTGAAGCATGTGCTGAAGAGATTTTGGTTGCGCTCTGAACCCAATTTTTAGAGAAAAAACAAATTTCGATAACTTGTTGATCCCCCAGATTTTCATATTTTGATTTCTCATCTGTTAATTTCCTGGCTTAGTGTGATATGGAAATATGCCTCTCTGATCTTAACAAGAAGTTAATCAATGAATGAAAGTGGAAGAAATGAAGTTTAACCTTCTTTGTTTTTATATTAATATATTAATTTTCTAGAATCTTCAGAATAAAGATTCGAATGAGTGATTCATGAATATAAATGACGAAAACGAATCAAAAAATGCTATGGTATGGGATCAGAAAAGACGTAAAGATCCTTCGGATCTAGTCATACCATTCCATTATATTGACAATTTCAAAAAGCTGCTCATACTATGAGCATAGTATGATGGCGGTCGGGCGATTATGCCCCCATCGTCTAGCGGTTCAGGACATCTCTCTTTCAAGGAGGCAGCGGGGATTCGACTTCCCCTGGGGGTAGGTTACTACGAAAGGAAGTTGATCATGGATTATCAATAAGACTCGAATAGACTCTTTCTGGGTCGATGCCCGAGCGGTTAATGGGGACGGACTGTAAATTCGTTGGCAATATGTCTACGCTGGTTCAAATCCAGCTCGGCCCAATAATTAATAATTCGCTGATTCACCATGAAATGATATAACCCCTTTAGTTTTCCAGAAATGGCAGATATGAAAGAATCAAAAAAGTCCAATTTTCTGATATATCCCCACCACTATTTTTTTATTTGTTCCATTTATTTGGTCTCATAAATTCTGATTCTTATCTTGCTAGTGATCTAGATTTATATCAGGATTTTTAAGTATAAAGTCTAATGAAAAGAAGAAAGCAAAGACAAAAAGACGCTTTTTCAATGAAAAATGGATTCTCAATCGATTTGGCAATAACGAAAGGATTACTAATAATCAATAATCCGTGCTGCTTTCTTCTTTCACTAAAGTGTATATTCATGTGGATATCACTCACGTCTCTGTTACAACAGGGCACTATTAATCGAAATCGAAATGGTTTGAATCAAATCATAATAATACGGATGCTGTACGTTTTATTTCTCCGGGATTGTAGTTCAATTGGTCAGAGCACCGCCCTGTCAAGGCGGAAGCTGCGGGTTCGAGCCCCGTCAGTCCCGACGGATCCAAATCCAATAAAAAATACATAAATATCTCTCTCCATTTTCTGTTAAACTGGGTACAAATGGTATAGTTTCATTCCCCAAGGTATCCTTCTTTTTCTTTGTTTTCCAAAAAAATGAGATCATTAAAAAAAAGGAGTTTACAACTTAACTCCTTCCTTTTTTCTATTTTCTGTTTGTTTGGGTTTATTTGTAAACCGTTTGGAGACAATGGAAGTGGAAAGCGGGTAGATGATTGTACAATAAAGGCGGTAGTTTATTGAAAAGACAGAATGGAAAAGAATGAGAAATCAAAATAAAGTCTTAAAATATAAAGGAAAGGGATTCTTTTGAGTGAATCAGGAATCAAAGTTTGGATTGGTATGTGGATAAAAGATCCGCCTATGTTATACTATTCAATTCTCGACGATGAATCGACTTGATAGCTCAGATATTGTTATTCATGATATTGATCCGATTCAATATCATTGAAATCTAATCGATCCCATTGAATTGACAAACGAAAGATTTATCATCTCTATGGGATCAAATCCCGAGTTATTGCGAAGTAAAAAAAAAAAAACGGACCGATGAGATTATGGAAGTAAATATTCTCGCATTTATTGCTACTGCACTGTTCATTCTAGTTCCTACTGCTTTTTTGCTTATAATATATGTAAAAACGGTCAGTCAAAGTAATTAAAGTGATTAATTTGAATTACACTCGATTTCTTAGTTCTTATCAATTATTTAAGAACTCAAACAAAAAATTCAATTTACCAAATGCAATGAACGGACTAGAATCCGCAGTAGCCTCTAAGATCCGATAGTAATAGTATGGTCGAACGATTCAAAAATGAATCGTTCGACCATACTATCCATTTTTATTATTGTAATCTAGAAGGATACAAACTGAATCGAGATCAATCTACAATATGGATATGGATCTTCATAAATGTTAATATCAATTAAATATATGGAATGCACAGAGTATCTCAATTCTATTTCTTTGCTTCATCTATTTATTTCCTTTATCCATTTGATTTTTGTTGATTCCTGAAATAATCGCGAGGCAACTCGTATTATTTTCTAATTTATAGAAAATTAGAAAATAATATAGAAAGTAATCTTTTTTTTAGCATTTCAAAGAAGTAATTGATTGCGCGGTTTACAGATAATCCAAGGAGTTCTATGGTAACTTCTTCGGATTTCGAAATTCGAAAAGGGTTATCCTATCGATTTTGAATCCTTCAGCCATGATAGCAAACGAAAGCACAGCAGAAATAAAAGCCAATACAATTTCGGAATGAAGATATTTTTATTAATTCAATTTATTAATTCGAAATTGAATTCAATTAATGAATTCAATATATTAAATAATTAATAAAGATTATTTATCCTTTGCAAAATGATCTATAAAAAATCTATAAAAAAGTGATACAATTTGATTCCCCAACTCAATTCGTAGTATCTCTAGAGTCCACTCCTTCCCCATATTACGAGTGAAAGGGAAAATGTAAAGACTACCATTAACGCAGCCCAAGCGAGACTTACTATATCCATGTGAATTATGTCCCCTATCTCTCTGAATATGAAGGAATTATTCCATTAGTGTTTATTAATAATAGTGGAATCACTGGTGCAGAGTCAAAAGGGGATTCTGACCCAACGCCCTTGATGAAAGACTCCAATAAATATGAAAAATTAAACTGCAGTTACGCTTTTCTTTTGAAGTATCAAAGGGAATGCTACTAATATATATATGTAGGAATACTGATACCTATTCTTTATTTTTCTTGTCCTTCATTATCATTAAGGAATCATTAAGTAAAAGAAAAAAGCCAATTATCCATCCAATCTAATTCAAGACCCGGCCAGTAGACACGACATTAGTAAAGGAAAAAAAAGGGTAACTCTTTATTTGATATGATAGCCCTTCCACTACTATAATCTTTCCTTGAATCCTAAATACAACGAGTTACGGCACTTTAATTTAAAGAAGGGAACCCCCAGTTGTTTACAATCAAGAAAGTCTCAAGACTACGCGTGTTTTGCCGGGAAAAATTCGGCGAGTTATAACAGCAAAGGAGAATAAAGAATAAGGGATTTCGGGTCTTGTCTCTTGTTAATCAGGCGACACCCAGATTTGAACTGGGGAAAAAGGATTTGCAGTCCCCCACCTTACCGCTCGGCCATGCCGCCAAAACGATACCAAATAGATGCAAATATTCCCCTTTATTTGTTATTTGTTTTTTTGGGGGGGCCGGCTCCTTCCCTTCAATTAATTTTATAGTATCTCAAAACACCCAATATCTAAATACCTCTCTTTTCTATTAAAAATCTATTAAAAAACCAAATGGGAATTCTTTTTCAGTTCCAAAAGCCAAAATTCAGAACAAATTGGAACCATTAACTCTATGACTGTAAATTCATGACCCACTCTTGGATTTACATCTCAAATTGTCTTTCCCTAATGATATAAGAAAATCCAAATTGATACATAACTAATCAGTCTTTTTTTTTTTTTGAAAAAATAAACCTTCTCAACTCAATTTCAATTATAATGTCAATTATTA
>JANJYI010000074.1:10000-117674 GCA_032871835.1 Dipteronia dyeriana
TTAAGAGAACCAAAATATTAAACTTTATTTAAAATTATATGTAAAACCGTGTTAGAGTCGGAAACAGCGAAATATTTAAAAGTCACGCAAAGTCACGCAAAGTAATCGTTCTCTTTTTTGTCAGCCAAAAAACCTCACCTCATAGAGCAAGGGCGGCAACTCTCCCGCTGCTCGTCTCCGCGCCAAAAACCCATTATTCACCCCTTACTCTTCTCTTCTCTGTTACACGAAGCCCTCGAAACCCTAGCTTTCTCTTCAATCCGCCGCCTTGGAGACGCCCCTTACTCTTCTCTTTTCTGTTACACGAAGCCCTCGAAACCCTAGCTCTCTTCAATCCGCCGCCTCTGAGACGCCGTCGTTTTAGTCGAAATCTGTCTGCGGCTTCACCCCTTACTCTTCTCTTCTCTGTTACACGAAGCCCTCGAAACCCTATTCAATCCGCCGCCACTGAGACGCCGTCGTTTTGGTCGAAATCTGTCCGCGGCTGTGATTAGCACTTCTGCAGTTTAACAACAACAACAGCGTTCTTCCTCGACCGATGCGACGAACAGTGAGTCAAAATGTTTCGGTTCCTAATTTGCAACATGCCATTCAAAGGCTACAAGTCCGATTGCAAGTCACAATTTTCTTGATTCTTATTTATATTTTTCTTTTTTTTATCTTTTTTTACTTTAATTTTTTTCTGCGGATTCTTGTTCTTTTGACTGACGAGATTATTCTTATAGGAATATTGGGCGTCGGTTGGATGTGCCGTAATGCAATACAGCAACACGGAGGCAAGATCCTCTTCTATTCTCTCTTTTGCCCGTATTATGTTCAATTTTAATTGCTTAGAGGAAAATTTAATCTGAATTGATAATAATTAGGGTTTTGTTTCAAGTATGTTTGCTTGTTTGTTTGTTTGCTGATTAGAAAGGAATTTGGGGAAAGAAACAGAGAAGAAGAGAACAGAGGTTAAGAGAGTGTTTTTATTTTTAACTGATAAAGTTTTATTCAATTCAATGGTGGAACCTAAATAGGCCCAACGTTACAACGTTACAAAGGATTTCCCAACACAATAGGGATCCTAACTTAGTGGAACCAGATACTGAAGAGAGCTTTCAGCCACTCCTTAACTTAATAACTTAACAACTAACTTATTACTTGACTCTTTCAAAAGCAAAAATAAATAACATGAAATAACTTGGCCACCACCCTAGCTTGTCACCCTCTATGCATGACTTGAAGACTGATTCCATGCACACAAGCAGGTGATGCAGTAGCAGCCTGTATCATATCATTTGCTCTTAGTAGTGATTCAATTTGATTTAGAATAAGTAACATGTTAGTGAAGTTTTGTCGATTTTGATTTAGAATAAGTACCATGTTAGTGAAGTTTTCAAAGAATCGATTGTTGAGCTTGTGTTAGTTGATAGTGGTGCATCCAGGTTTAGATTTTGAGAATTTTTTCTTGGTTCAACCACATAAAATAATGCTATACACCTCCCATCTCCCCCAAAAAGAAAGGGTTGGACAACTATATATATCTTAGCTTGTGGGGTTTTTTTCTTTTGCTTATTTTGTGCGTTGCTTGATGAATCGAAACATACATGTTACAATACATGCTCTCAGTCATGAATATGTTCTTTTTGAATTTTCTTCCAAGCATTATATGCATCCTCTCTTTGAGCATTTATTTGCTTCTTGTCACCTTTACACTAGTTCAAATTAGCAAAAGCCAAAGTGAAATTGAAGTCAGTTACAATATAATCATTATATTGGTATTTTGGTGCTCATTATATTTTTTACTTTAAAACATCATGTATTGGAAATAGTGAAATGGTTTTATGTTAAGTTAGTAAAATTTACAAGTTCTCTAAACCACTATATGTGGCAAAAAGTGCATATGCGCTTTAGTTATAATATTGTTACATTGACATGATGTGTATAGCTCATGTATTTTGTTTCATCACATTTTCTTGTTTTCTTTTCACACGGCTTGATCTTTATTACCTATGTGCTTGATCGGTATTGATGTTAATGCACGACATACGACTTGTGGAAGACACTGGGAGATTTCGGTAATTTTATTAATTTTTGTTGTGTGGTTATAAATTTTTTTCCCATATGACAGTCTTATGCAATTTTGTTAAACTAACTAGTTTGGTGAGATATGAACTTTTTGGTTGGCTTTTCGTACGTGCATTTTATTTTTGTGTTTGGTTTTATTCATTAAAACACCAACCGGTGATTGATTGTGTAGCATGCATGCTTTCCATATGCTTTCTCAATCATGTGCGCATGGGGTTTGGGCTAGGAAATCTGGATGGATGGGATGGAAATCACACAATTCACCTACTTCCAACAGGTATTTGGAAGTTACGGCTTCTGTACTAATATTTCAGTGCTCATAATAATTATTTTCTTTTGTTGAGAAGTTTAATTTCCGCTCTCTTTGTTTCTCTCAATAGGCTGAAAGTTTGCAATTGTTCCCGATATCCGTTGAAATTACTTATGGTCTTCAGCGTGTCCTTTTGTTGCTTTAGGTCAAATTGAAATTCTTTTCCATCTTCATTTTTATTATTTACAGCATTATAAGTTTACTTCTTAATTTTATCATCCTTTTTTATTCTTAGATGTACAAGACCATTAAAAATCTATCATCTCTACGTAAAAATAATTTATGGTTGGTATGGCTCCATAATATACAGAATTTCCGTGGTAACTTAGGCTTAAATCTAATAATACAAACAACTTTCAATGTATGTGTTTTTCCTGTGTCATGGACATGCTTAGAAGATTGTGGGTAAATGATGATTGGTAACACTATTCTCTGCAGAGGTTTTGAGATCTTCGAGCATGTGTAAAAAGTTAAGTGCTTTTTTAAAATTCTAAATCCTGCATTGGCTCTTAATTTCCTTGCTAACAATTATTCACATCTTTTTTTTAGTTATTAATATAGATGACGAATTAGGCTCTGGAATATCTATGTTTATGTAAGATAGGAATTCCTGTTAAACTTATTGAGATTGATTTTTTTTTTTTATCAGATTGATTTATTTCTATTAAAATACCTTTTACTCTGCATTACTATTATCTTCCTACGAGTAGAACTTCAACAATTGTAAATTCGACCTCATCACTTCTATTATGCCATTTTCGTAAAAGTTGAATAATATCAGGTACTGAATGTTGCACTGCTGGTTCTCTATCGGAAGATGTAGTTTTTTAAATTGCTGATTCTAAGGGTTTTCAAAGCTTTAAACTTTTCTTCATATCATAATTCTTCTACTTTAATAAATTCTTGTCTTTTTAAGTTGTAGTAATTGAAAGTTTTTTTTCCTGATTTATTTGTCTTTTTATCGTCTCCATGAGTGTATGATTCTCTCGTGTTTGCTGTTCAAATATCATTTGTTGTTTTTGTTCTTGTTCATTGTACTCTGTTTATATGTTTTTTTAATATACAACTTTGTTGGATTTTAGGGTGTAGATTTATGGGTATTTTTGACATTTAAAGGCTGCGATTACTTGGGAAGTTATTTACTTGTTGAAAAAGCTCCAATGGTGGTTCCAACAAACTTTTGTATATTTCGAGAGCTAAAGTCCACCAAAATTCTTAGGGAAAAGGTTGAATTTGTTATGACTTTTGATATTCATACTTCACACCATCAAATCCATTAAAAATCATGACTTAAGAAAATCATTTAAAATCTTGTCCCAATTGAATACATATTGATTTTTATAGACATTTTTAATGTCTCAGTTCAATACATCTGGATTTAGAAAGACTCTTTAAAAGTCCATAGAAATCCTAATTGAATACCACTTGATTAATGTAGACTCGTTTAAAATCATTAAATGTCCAAATTGAATACAACCAGATTTATCAGGTCTTTAAATGTCTTCGAGAATCCTAATTCAATACATCCCCCTAAATCTTAATTAGACCAATTTAATTTAGGTTTAACAAAAAATAGCACAACACGTTTAATATTTACATGTGTGGCTCCACATGATGTAATTTTCCAACAGATGAGGCCTACGTCGACCGGTATTTCATGAACAGTCATGCTCTTGTGTGGAAAAATTGTGTGCAGGAATTTCTTGCTTCTCCCAATGGCAGAAGGTCCCAGCAGTATTCCACCCTACAATGACAATGTCCATGTATATAATTTATTAATTAAGCAAGAAGCTGATCAATCGAATAAATTATTAATTGTATAAATCAATCTCAACAGTATATACAAATTGTGATGATGATGATTAAGAAATCAGAGTTTTGTCTGGGTAAAAAAAAAGACAATTAAAAAAGACAATTTATAATTATTTAGGATGAATTACGGTCCAACTTTGATATCTTTTGGTTAACCTATCTGACACTTTTTAAGTATATTTTTTTCTTCAGAATATAAGTTTCAACATTCTACCAAACGTATATTTGGATTTCGAAATTGAAACCAAAAATATTGTTTTTATTTCATTTTTCGTTTCGAAAAGCAGTCAACGAAAAACGTTTACAGGTCGGTCCTTAAGTCTTACGGTAAAAAAATACAAACAGTCCCCAAGTCTTTTAACTCCTAACTGACTCAAGCACCTCACGTGCATATTCATACGTGCTAAGCACTACACATGAAAGATGCACATATCATTCTCCACCACTTGAATGATCCTTATCCTCAAGGTTGAAGTCTGGAAAGTCTTTGAAAAAAGCCAACGAATTTTCCAACTTGCATTTTTGATCGGTGCATCTGCCATTTGACTAGTATCTTCACATGATGGGCACTATGAATCGTATCACTAGCTTGCATAAAATTTTTGGGTGGTAATAAACGAGATTGTATACGATGAACTTTAATTTTTTTGCCTTTTGTCATGATGTTCATCCAATCGCTCCGGTGGCTAAAAACAAATTCGTGAATCATCAAATCCTGCAACAAAGATAACTGAAGTATTTTTTATGGTGAAAATTGTGCGACTTGTACAAATAATCCATAAAATATGAATTGCTCTTATACAAGACTTTCTTAAATACATAGTCATCAAATGTCAGTTGTTTATCAATATCGATAAAAATCTTCGTCGACATATATGTACCATCGAAAAACACCAAATGATGTGTGGCTAGTTGTGTGTGAGAGTTCTGAAAACTAAATTATTGTAAAACCCAAAGGTTGGTTAATATGGTGTTGAGGGTAGAGTGAATTTGTTCGAAGTGAGACTCATGATGAGTTAGGACTTCATATACTTCATTACAAAATCGTGTATCCAACGACTCTGATATCATTTGATATGAATTAATTTAGAGAGAAGAAGAAAGTCGAGAAAAGAAAAGATATAGGAGGAACTTTGTTTGCACAATAATCATAAACTTTATTTGAACGTACAGAGCCAATATATATAGCTTCTGCATACAACTAACCACTAAACAATAAAATAGGGAAATCAACTACTAGTATTACCACTACTACTAAATGGATTCTTATTTAACGGCAACAACACCCACACCACTATATGAGAAGTAGACTAATCTTTTACCTCATAACTGACTCAAACAACCAATTTAAGCACCCCACATGCATATTCATGTGTACTAAGCACTACACATAAAAAGAGGCGTATATCAAATCTATATTACTTGGAGTAATTTGATAAATTAATGGTGTTTTAGTCTTTAGGGGCAATTTTTGCCAATATTTTTCAGAGGGCATATTTGTAATAGAGCCCCTCAAAAAGGGTAATTTTGCAAAAACCCCGTTTAAGTTCATAGGTTGACAACAATGGTTACCGTGCTATTGCCTTCCATCACATTGACTGTTTTGTTTTTTGAACCGCAAATATCATTAAAAAAAAGAGAAGTAAAAAGCTTAGCAACAACATTCACTCTGCAAAACTCCCGGTCGGAAAGAAATCAACAAAGCTTAAAAAGAATCTCAATTATAATCAAACCAACCTCAAAGGGAGGAGAATCCTTGGTATGGTCGTTGCTTTCATTTTTTAAGGCATATACATGTTTTTTTTTCATTTCTTTTGGGTTTGAGGTTAGTGTTTTTCGTCTCATATTGTATGTATCAATAAGTATTTGTCTAGCAAATAAAATAAAAGAAGAATTAAGAAAGTAGAAGTGAGAAACAACAAAGGAAGGAGGATATTTGTATTACTTGATAATTTCATTTAATCAAATATCTTGGCAATGCAAACAAACTAATACAACTCAAGAAATATAGGAAATAATGGGCAAATGATGCTTGACTCAGGCAACCGATCATTATTTCCTGATAAGTGGGATCTCCATTGATGAAGATCTCAACGTGGGATCTCTATCACCGATGGAGACCCTATGCTTCCATCGAACGATGGAGTGCGTCTCCAGCGTACCGATTGATAACGATCGTCTCCATCCTCGATCTCCTCGATCTCAATTGTTGATGGAGATCCTAACGACGAAATCAATATCAATGATGGATCCGAGCCCATACACAACCAAACCCAATCAACCAAACACAGGCCGGACCAGGCAGTCCACACCCACAGGCCCAATTGGCTCCTCGGCGGGAAATAGAATTTCCTTAAACGTGTGGCGGGAAATCCCCAAAGCCCACTCTAAACCGTACAATTCACTTTCCCAAATCGCACGGCTATAATTGCTTCCAGTACAAATGTACAATCCAATTCCCACATTTCGACTCTCTTAATTTTATTTACTTTTTGTTCTCTTCTGTTGTAAAACGGAGGTCCGATCCTCTCTTCTCTCTCGACTACAAAAGAAAAGAAAAACCCTTCGATCTAAGGAACCGAAACACGAAATGGCGAAACCCTCGAAGCAGGGAGAGTCTTCCTCCGACTCCCTATCGGACGGCTCCAGTTCGTCGGAGGAAGAGCAGGTTAACGATCAGATCAACGAGAATGACGAGGAGGAGCTAGAGGCTGTGGCTCGCTCGGCTGCCTCTGACGTAGACAGCTCTCCGGCCTCCGACGATGAAGACGTCGACGCCGGAGAAGGTGATGACGTCGAAGAGGTAATAAATTTGTTTTTAATGTTTTTTTTTTAATTTAATTTCATATATCGCGTTAAATTGTTTAATACGGGATTTGAGTTATTTGTTAGTGTTCTCGTTAGGGTTTCTGTGTGAAAGTTGTTGTCTAACACAAGAGTTCAATTTGGGAATCTTGACTTGAAACTAAGCAGTTGATGAATGTATAGTGTGGTTGTTGTTCGGTTTGGTTCAATATCACGCATTTTATATAGCAACTGAAACGGGTGATTAGTGAAAAGTACACCATTCATGTCAAAGAGTTTTCCAGATTTCAATATATGATTTAAAATCGTGTTATTTTATTTTATGTGGTTCTCACTGATGAAAATCATCTCCATTGAATTATAGTACCTCATCAACTTTTTTTTTTTTTTTTTGTTTGTTCTATCTTTTAGTAGTCTATGTCAGGCATGTGTGACTTTGACTTTGGGTGACACAAAACTAGTATGGGAATCGGTTACTCAAAATCGCAGTTAAACCATGAAATGAATAGTTATACATCCATTTGCCTGATGAAGATCACTGGGGTTGTTTTTTTTTTTTTTTTTTTTTTTTGCATGGAATTCAGCCATAGATTGGATTCGGAGCTCACCTTGTTTTAGAATTTTCAGGGACTAACATATCCAATTTGACTAAACCAAATCAATTCAAATTTATATTGGGATGTATACAAGCTTTTCAAACTACTGTCAATTTCTGTCACCTAAGTGTCACTGGTAATGGTACGTAACTGCATTTTTAAATTTTATCTGCAGGATGAAAATTATGGGACCAATGCAGAAATTAGCAAGCGTGAGAAGGCCAGATTAAAAGACATGCAACAATTGAAGAAACAAAAGATTCAAGAAATATTGGATTAACAAAATGCTGCTATAGATGCTGATATGGTGTGTGTGTGTTTTGTACACTTAAGATTTTCTATTTTACGTGCTTGTGGGGTATTGGGAATGTTGGTCAACTTTATTAATGTTTGGTTTATTGGCAGAACAATAGAGAGAAGGGCAGATTGAACTTTGAAGTATAACTTGCAGCAAACAGAGTTGTTTGCTCATTTTTCAAAAGGTGATCAATCTGCATCTCAGAAGAAGGTGAAGGGAAGGTTCTCCCTATACTTACAGGTTCGTTGTTATCATTCAGAGCAAATTATTTGAAATGCTTTTAGTTGATAAGAGCAACCATGGACAATGCCTCACAGAACTGTAAGAGAATCAGAGGCACCACTTATGTTGTAATGATCTAGGTTGACTTGATATCCCAAGGATATAACAAGATATAAAGGAGTGAGTGAATTAGATTTTGTTTGTTCCTTCAAAGAGAACTTGAGTCTGCTTTAATTCAATTGCCATTTGAATGCAGAGGAGTCATTGAAAAATTTGATTTGGAATTTAGTCCATAAAAGTATTATGCAGGCAAAGCTTTGGTTGATTTGTTTCAACCTCCTTAGCTTGCTACTGCTGTGATGCAGTACTTGGTAACATAGTTTGGAATAAATTATTTTACATGAGTTTGGGCATTTGATTGTGTAGTAGGATTATAAATGTTTGGATTCACCGTAAGAGTAGATCTTTTTGGGTGGTAGAACTAGCTGTTTAAGTCAAACCTTAGCTGGTGCTCTGGTATACACAACTTCTAAGGTATCTTTATTTTGTGGAGAAGGGTTATAAATGTTTGGATGTCTAAACAGAAGTAGACCGTTTGTGTTTGTTCAGCAATATGTGCTTGTTGGTTATGCATTTAAATGCCAATCAATATTCATTAAAGCTTCTTTTGTTAATGAATTCAGGGGTTGCCTTGCATCAAAGGTATCTGAAGAGGAAGAAGATGAAGAATACCTTGAGGAAGAAGATGGTTTATCCAACACGTCTGCTAACACAAGCCTCTTGTAAGTGCCCTTGCTCTCTCTTGTATGTATGTGTTTGTGCACGTGTACTTGCCTGTTGTCGATGTCTAAAGGATGTTGGTCACTGAAATTTTTTGACTTATTTATGAGCCGAGTACTTTTCAGTTTTGTTGTCCATCGTTTCTTTTACAATCTTCTTGTTATATAAGAAGATAATTGTGTATTACTATCTTATCTTTTGCTGGAATTCTTGATCCATACAAACATTAATTTTTGTTTTTTTATCATTAATATAACCGATAACCGAATATTATGATTATACAGAAGTTTGTCTATGTAAGGTTAAAAATTTCTTCTCAACTGTTTTAGTTGCATTTTATTTAGTTATCTGGACAACCTCCTCTAGGTAACGTATATCTACACTGTTTCATCCATTAAATAAGATGTATTTAGTAGAAGTAGAACTATTTGTATTAGTATTAGTATCATCATGTATCGGATCTGTCTTGTTTCAATTCTGATTAAACATTAAAGAATAACAATAAGATGCATTTATGTATTAGTTTAGTTGTACTAGTATTAGTAGTGTCTTTTATTAGATCTCTCTAATTTCAATATTAGAGACTAGAAATAAGATGAATCTAGCATTAGTAGTAGTAGTACTATTAGTCATTTATCAGATCTGTTTCATTTCATTTCTAATTAAATATTAGAGACTAAAAATGAGATGAATTTAGCATTAGTATTAAAAATAATTCTTATTAAAGACTATACTAGAAGTAAGATGAATTAGTATCAGTAGTAGTAGTATTAGCATTGTCATTTATAAAACCTGTCTAAATTCAATTCTGATTAGATAATAGAGCCTATAAATAAGATGAATCTAGCATTATTAGTAGTACATTAGCATTGTCATTTTAGTATAAGGATTAGTATTTTAGTACTTTAGTACTTTAGTATTGCAGACTAAGTGAAGCATTAGAATACCCATCCAGCATTTTAGCATTAGGCAGTACGAATTAGGAATTTTAGCATTAGGATAACTATTTTCGTAGTATTTTAGTCTTTTAATTACATTAGCATTAGCATTAGCATTTTAGTAATAAGATTAGTATTTTGACCTCTAAGTGTAGCATTTACACGTTAGGCATTTTAGCATTAGCATTGGTCATTAGCATTAGGCATTTTAGCATTGGTCATTAGCATTAGGCATTTTAGCATTGGTCATTAGCATTAGGCATTAGTAATAGGCATTTTAGCATTAGGCAAAACAATTTTAGTATTTTGGGTATTGGTATTTGACTATTAGTTTTAGCATTCGGATTTGTATTTTAGTAGTTTAGTAATTCAGTCCTTAAGTGGATTAGTATTATTACATTTGCATTAGCATTTCATTATTAGGATCAATAGTTTTGTAGTTTAGTCTTTTAAGTGTTGCATCCGCATTGGGAATCTTAGCATTTGGCATTTTTGCATTAGCATCATCACTAAGCTTTAAGTTTACTATTTTAGCTTTAAGTGTAGCATTAGGCATTTAAGCATTAGTATTAGGCACTTTTGCATTTGCATTAGGCATTATTCATTTTAGCATTAGGCAAAACTATATGGTATTTTAGTATTAGCCTTTGTGGCTAATCTATTTTAGTATTTTTGTATTTGTAGTAGTCTACGTGGCAAATCTGTTTTAGTATTTTAGTTTTAGATTAGTTTTTAGTACCAGTATAGTTGTATTAGTATTAGTATTAGTGTATATCAGTATTTTAGCTTATTAGTATTATTATATTACTATTAGCATTAAGATTATCATTTTAGTATTAGTATTTGTATTTTTTGTATTTTAATAATTTAGTCTTTTAGTGTATTAGTATTAGTATTTTTAGTCTTTTATTCTCTAGTGTATTAGTACATTAGCTTTAGTAATCAAGTCTTTTGTGTACTAGTATTAGTACATTAGCATTGCTATAAGCGTAAGCATTTTAGAATTTGTAGTATTTAATAGTTTAATCTTTAAGTATAACACTAGGCATTAGCATTAGACATTTTAGCAATTAGGGAAAAGTAGTTTAGTGGTTTAGTATTGGTATTAGCGTTCTTTTATTATTTTAGTATTAGTGTTAAAATTGGTCTATGTATTTGTATTAGTGTTAGTAATTTAGCCTCTTAGTGTATTAGTATTAGTATACTAGCACTAGCATTATGATTAGCATGCATTTTAATATTTTAATGAGTATTAGTTGTAGTACTTTTGTATTAGCATTATCAATGTTAAAATTGGTCTATGTATTCGTATTAGTGTTAGTAATTTAGTCTCTTAGTGTATTGGTATTAGTACATTAGCACTAGAATTTTAATATTTTAACGAGTATTAGTTTTAGTTTTAGTGTTGTAGTACTTTTTGTATTAGCATTATTTTTAGTATTTTAGTATTAATATTAGTATACGTATTTTTAGTCTTTTACTCTCTTTTAGTGTATTAGTATTAGTATTAGTATTACTACTAGTACATTAGCATTAGCATTAGCATTAGTATTTTTATTTTAGTATTTAATATTTTAGTCTTTTAATGTATTAATTAAAATAAGTGTTTTAGTATTTTATTCTTTAGTGTAGTACAATATTACTACATTAGCATTAGTATTTGTCTTCTAGACTTTTACAGTATTTGTCTTCTAGACTTTTACAGTATTTGTCTTCTAGACTTTTACTGTATTAGTATTTGTACATTAGTATTTTAGTATTAGGATTAGTATTGTAGTAGCTTAGTATTGTAGTCTTTAAGTGGAGCATTAGCATACACATTCAACATTTTATTATTAGGTTTCGTAGTTTTGTATTTTAGTCTTTTAGTATAGCATTGACATTAGGCATTTTTGCTTCAGCATTGGCATCAACATTGAGCTTTAAGTTTAGTATTTTAGCTTTAAGTGTTACATTAGCATTAGTATTGGGCACTCTAGCATTTGCATTAGTCATTTTCGTATTAGCATTGGGTTTTAGTCATCTAGTATTTTTCCATTTTAGCATTAGGCAAAACTATTTTAGTATTAGCGTTTGTGGTTAATCTATTTTAGTATCACTATATTAGTTTTTTAGTATTAGTATAGTCTCTCTGGTAAATCTGTTTTAGTATTTTTGTTTTAGATTAGTGTTTTCGTACTAGTGTTAATATTAGTATTAGTATTTCAGTCCTTTAGTTTATTAGTATTAGTACATTGTCATTACCATTAGGATTAGCATCTTAGCATTAGTATTAGTATTTTTTTGTATTTAAATAATCTAGTCCTTTGGTGTATTAGTATCAGTATTTTAGTATTTTCAGTCGTAGTCTCTAATGTATTATCTTTAGTATTTTAGTATTTTTTTTGTCTATTAGCAATTTAGCATTGATATTAGCATCAACAATTTAGTATATAGAAGTTTAGTCTTCAAGTGTAGCATTTTAGAATTTTAACCTTAGACATTTAAGCATTAGGAAAAAGTAGTTTGGTATTAGTATTAATATTGTTATAATATTTTAGTAGTAGTATTACAATTAGTCTTTGTATTAGTATTAGTGATAGTAATTTAGTCTTTTAGTGTATTAGTGATAATACATTAGTATTAGGATTAGCATTTTAGTATTAGTATTTTAATGAGTATTAGTGTTATAGTACTTTTATATTAGCATTATTTTTAGTATTTTATTAATGGTATTTATAGTAGTTTTAGTATTAGTATTTGTACTTGTACTTGTATTTTAGTCTTTTGCTGTCTTTTAGTGTATTAGTATTATTATTAGTACGTTAGCATTAGGATTAGCATTTTAGTATTAGTATTAGTATTTTAGTATGTTAATATTATAGTCTTTTAGTGTATTAATTATTATAAGTATTTTAGTCTGTAGTGTATTAGTACATAGTATTTAACTTTTAGACTTTTGTTGTATTATTACATTAGCATTTCAGTATTAGGATTAATATTTTAGCAGTCTAGTATTGTAGTCTTTAAGTTAAGTATTAGCGTAGCTTTCAGCATTTTAGCATTGGCATTAGGAACTTTAGCATTAGGGAAAACTATTTGTCTTTTAGTTTCATTAGCATTAGCACTAAGATTAGCATTTTAGTAGTTGTATTAGTATTTTAGTGTAAGTTTTTGTATTAATATTTTAGTATTTTTAGTCTTTTGTGTATAAGTATATATTATCATTAGTATTTTAGTCTTTTAGTGTGTACCAGTACAGTGTTAGTACTTTACCATTAGCATTTTAGCCTCTAAGTGCAGCATTAGCATACACATTACGCATTTTAGCAATAGCATATTAGCATTAGCATTAGTCATTACCACATTAGGTAATAGTATTTGGCATTTTAGCATTAAGCAAAACATTTTTAGTATTTTTAGTATTAGTGTCAGACAATTAGTTTTAGCATTCGGATTTGTATTTTAGTAGTTTAGTATTTTAGTCTCTTTAAGTGTAGCATCGGCAATTTTGCATACACATTAGCATTAGGCATTTAGCATTAAGCATTAGCATTAACAAATAGGCATTAGCATAGCCATTTTATCATTAGTCAAATCTATGTTAGCATTGGAGTATTAGTATTTTAGTATTACTATTTTAGTATTTTAGTGTATAAGTATTAGTACATTAGCATTAGCATTAGCATTTTATTATTTTAGTTTTTAGTGTGTTAGTATTAGTACATTTGCATTAGCGTTAGCATTTTATTATTAGGATTAGTAGTTTCGTATTTTAGTCTTTTATGTTGTGTTATTTGGCTCATCTAAACCCAAGTCAAGGCTTAGGAGGGCATCCTATTCTGATAAAGAGAAAATAAGGTGTGCACATAATTTCCTGTTTGGATTAGGAAATTAGATTTTCTCAAGAATCCCAAATAACTAAGATAAGGATATAAGTTAGCTTTTCTTATTCTAGGAGGATTTAGGAGTCCTATTCTAGCAAGGAATGTAACCCAAGTTCTATATCTATAAATAGGGTTGTTGGGAATTAAGGGGTTTCAATAAGTTTCTTGTAACCAACCGTTTTTATCCATAGTGCTAGCGACTTTTCAAGAGATATCACACGAGGACGTAGGCAAAGTTAGTCGAACTTCGATAAATTCTTGTCTTGTGTGTGGCATGTTTTCTTTATTGTTCATACTTTATTCGGTATATTCACATATCATTATTTAGTATAGCATTGGGCAACGTATTTTATTATTAGGATTAATTGTTTCGTATTTTAGTCTTTTAGTATAGCATTAGGCATCTTAACATTATGCATTTTTGCATTAGCATCAGCACTAGACTTAAAGTTTAGTAATTTAGTGTAACATTAGCATTGGGCACTTTAGCATTTGCATTAGGCTTTTTAGTATTAGCATTCGGCCTTAGTCATTAGGCATTTTTCATAAGCAAAACTATTTTAGTAATTTAGTATTAGTACTTTTGTATTAGTAGTAGCAAATCTGTTTTAGCATTTTAGTACTAGTATTAGTTTTAGTCTTTGTATTAGAATTTCAGTCTTTTATTTTATTAGCATTAGTACATTACCATTAGCTTTAGGTTAGCATTTTAGTATTAGTATTAGTAGTTTTAGTCTTTTAGTCTTTTGGTCTCTAGTTTAATAGTACATTAGCTTTATTTTTTTATTTTTTTTAGTATTAGTATATTAGCATCAACACTTTATTATTTAAGAAGTTCAGTCTTCAAGTGTAGCATTTTAGAATTTTTGGTATTTTAGTCTTTAAGTGTTGCATTAGCATAAGTGTTAGACATTTAAGCACGAGGGAAAAGCAGTTTAGTATTAGTATTAATATTGTTTTAGCATTTTAGTAGTAGTTCTAGTATTTTAGTATTAGTATTAAAATTAGTCTTAGTATTAGTATTAGTGTTAGTAATTTAGTCTTTTATTGTATTAGTGTTAATACATTTGCACTAGCATTAGGATTAGCTTTCAGTATTAGTATTAGTTTTAGTGTTGTAGTATTTTTGTATTAAAATTATTTTTAGTATTTTAGTATTAGTATTCGTATTAGTATTTTAGTCTTTTGCTATCTTTTAATGTATTAGTATTATTATTAGTACGTTAGCATTAGGATAGCATTTTAGTGTTAGTACTAGTATTTTAATATTATAGTCTTTAAGTGAAACATTAGCATACGAATTCAGCATTTTAGCATTAGGAAAAACTTTTTTAGTATTAGTTTTAGTAGACTATTAGCATTCAAATTTGTATTTTAGTAGTTTAGCATTAGCATTAGCCTACAAATTAGGCATTTTCATATTAGCATTAAGCATTTTAGCATTCGACGTTAGCTTTAGGCAAAACTATTTTAGTATTGAAGTATTAGCATTAGTTTTAGTATTTTTAGTATTTAGTATTAGTATTTTGTATTTTTGTGTAGTATTAGTACATAAACATTAGGATAAACATTTCATTATATTATTGCTTTAGTCTTTTAGTGTATTAGTATTAGTACACATGCATTAGCATTATCATTTTATTATTAGGATTAGTAGTTTCTTAGTTTCGTATTTTAATCTTTAAGTGTAGAATTGGCATCGGGCATCTTAGCATTTTTGCATCAGCATCAGCACTAGGCTTAAAGTTTAGTATTTTAGTTTTAAGTGTAACATTAGCAATGTGCATTTTAATATTAGAATTTTTGTATCATTAGTAGTCTATGTGGCAAATCTATTTTAGTATTTTAGTGTTAGATTAGTATTTTATACTAGTATTAGTTTTAGGGGCTGTTTGTTTTTTTTATCTAAAGTCTTATAAGACCTTAATTTGTTAGACATATGGATAAGTCTTATAAATTAAGATACCATGATATGTTTGTTTTTTTTCATTTTGGATTGACTTATTACAAATGTAAAATTGATTAGGTTGTATTAGGGTTTCTTTAAAATTGGGAATTTTTAGAAAATTAATTTTTAGGATTTTATTATGTGTGGATAAAATTGTAAATGTATGAATTGTTATAGGACATTTGTGAAAAATTAGTAAAAAAAACTCTATTGTATCACTTTTTTAATAAGACAACAGTTAAATTTTTTGACTTTTTTAAAAGATATATATATCTTAAAATAAGATATAAGTCGGAAAAATAAAAAAACTGATTTATCTTAATTTAATATATAAGAGACAATAAGTCTTATGGTGAAAAAAACAAACACCCCTTTAGTCTTTGTATTAGTATTAGTATTTCAATCTTTTTGTTTGTTAGTTTTAGTACATTACCATTAGCATTGAGAAAAGTAGTTTAGTGTTTTAGTATTATTATTAGTTTTGTTTTAGTAGTTTGGTAGTACTAGTATTTTAGTATTAGTATTAAAATTAGTCTTTGTATTAGTGTTGGTGTTTGTCTTTTAGTGTATTAGTATTAGCACTGGCATTAGGATTATCAGTTTAGTATTAGTGTTTTAATATTTTAGCGTGTAAGTATCAGTATTCTACTATTTTAGTGTATTAGTACATTTGCATTATCAATTTCGTAGTTTACTATTTTAGCCTATAAGTGTAGCATTAGCATAAACGTTAAGCATATTAGCATTAGGCATTTTATTATTAGGCGTCTTAGCATTAAGATTCTAGTATTTTGGCATTATAATATTAGAATTGTAGTATTTTATTATTAGTACGAATATTAGCATTTTAGTATTTTAATACTTTAGTCTTTTAGTTAGTATTAGTACATTAGCATTAGCATTTTAGTATAAAGATTAGTAGTTTAGTGTTTTAGTCCTAAGTTTAGCATTAGCAATTTCAGTATTTCAGTATTAGGTTTTGTTTTTGTTTTAGTAGTTTAGTATTTTAATATTAACATTTCGTATAAACTTAAGGTTCAGTTTGTCATTGTTGTGCTATGAGGGGAAGTGCTTTTGAAATTGCTGTGGGGGGAATTGCTTTTGGAATTGCTGTGGGAAGAATCAGCTGAGTGTTTGGTAAACTGATTTTCAAAAATGCTGTGAGAACTAAAAGCAATTTCAATGTGTTTGGTAAACTGATATAAAAAGTGTTGTGAGTATAAAATTATTAAAAGAATAAAGACATCTAAATGATACTAATTTGCTATATTTTACATTTTTCTTGTTTATTTGTATTTAGTGTTAAGTGTTATATAATTATGGTACTTTATTGAATTGATTAGTCCCATTTTTTTATTCTACTTTATTTAATTAATTAGTCCTATTTCTTTATTTCTTTATTTCTTTATTTTATTTTATTTTTTATTTCATTTTTATTTTACTTTATTGAATTAATTATGGAAACATTTTTTTTTTGTACACAAATATAAACCCATTTTTTTAAAAAAAATTCGTTAAAGGCAAGTACAAAGTTGGAAAGTTAGTAAAATTTCATTTAATATCACTGTAGCGCGTTTTCTAAAAGCATAAGCCAAAATTCAAAAGCATGTATTTGTAGCTTCTCAAAAACTCAGTTGGGAGAAGCTAAAAGTGACCAAAAGCACTTCCTCACGATTTTACCAAACACCCTGTCTGAGGTCCGGAATCACTTTTGACCCCAAAAACAGTTGGGGAAGCAATGTCAAATTGAGCCAAAATCCTAAGAAATCCATGCCAAATGCCAAGCAGCTAAAAGTGAAATGCTGATTGACTTGGTGATTGCACTTCACCATGAAAGGTGGTATTGATGCAGGCGATATTATTGAAGATTTTTTGGAAGTCTTTTTATTTAAAAAATAATCTTGTAATTAATATCTATAATTATGTTTCTTATAATTTTATATTTAATTAGGTGTTTTTTCCTTTTTAATTTAGAACTTTTTTTTTTAGTTTTTTCTTTTTTGTTTTGGGATTCTTTTCCTGATTAGGTTTAGAAGTTTTGGAATACTTTTCTTGTTTAGAAATTTTAGGAGATATCGAATCCTAAAAGATTCAGTTTTAATTTTACTATTTAAATAGTTTGTATTAGGTTTAGGAATTGTAGGAGATATCGAATCCTAAAAGTCTCTTTATCTTTCATTTACGGCATCTTGTGAAGATCAACATATTTGAAGCCTATTTTTCTGGCATCCGTGCACGGATCAACATATCATTAGTAGGGTTCGCTTACGGTATTCGTGTGCGAATCAACGGATTTGAATCGTTTATCCCCTATTTTTTATTGATTGGTGTTTGTGTGATTTTTTCCGCTGCATCAGGTATGCCCTATTGAATAAATTTCTGTGTGTTTAGTATTATGTGTGGTATACTTGGTGAATGCTGTTGTCAATGATATTCCTCATCTGGTAGGTTAAACCAACAGAAAAGTTGGATTGCCTGTTGGTTACAAGGGATGTCAATTCCATGTTGCAAGCTGGTGATTGCCTGTTGGCTACCTTTACATGATGATTTAGTTACGTTATGCTATATGTATTAGTCTTAAGGATATTCGTAATGTACAATGAAAACTGTTTCACATTCTATTGGCTTTGTTTTTGATTTATCTACCTAGTGCCCATGAAAAGTACATTTGTCTAGTGATTGTGAAGATATTTATGTATTTTTTTTTTATAATTGAAAGGCAAAAAAAATGCTTGACATGATAACTTAAGAAAGGAAAACTTAGCAAAACTTTGTTATGTCAAATATAAGTTTTGTCTCTGTTGCTTATGGTGTTTTTGTGGTGGTGTGGTTGTGTTCTCTTTTGTTTGGCTTCCTTGTGTTTAGCTTTGCTTGGTTTGTTTAGGCCAGGTGTGGCTGGTTGTTTGTTGGGTTCGGTTGTTCTGTTTTGTCCCTCTTAGGCTGTTGGCCTTTTGCCCCTTGTGGCTGTTTCCTTAATAAAGTTTGCTGCTTAAAAAAAAAAGTTTGGCCATTTATATTTGTTGATTATACTGTAGTACTGATAGTTTCATGGAAGTAATGTAATATGTTAGATTAATTTTGCTATGTGGGCCGATCTCTGCCATGGACGGTGATAAGGTCTCTCCGTCCTTCGATCGCTTAGGAAAGGTGATCAAGGATGCTGAAGTCAAAGGGTTTAATCCAGGATTGATAGTGCTCTGCTAGTTGTAGGGGGCTATTATTGACATTTCTTATTGGCTATTATGTATTTTACTCTTATGCACAGAAGAGCCTTCCTCCAAGAAAGAAGAAACCACTCTCCAAGAAGAAGATGAAGAAGGAAAAGCTGAAGCAGGGTGTCTCGTAGAGTAGATTATCGATTGTTGCTTTTCGGCTATTATTCTACACGTTAAACCGATTGTTGTTTTTGAATTAAAAAAGAAAAAGACTGACAAGAGAAAAAGATAGATGAGCGGGGGTATTTTTATCCAAATCCCATCTTTAGTGCTATTTAAACTAGAGTTATTAAAGTGATGCTAATTGTACAAATCTATTCCTAAAAAGTGCTATATAACTTTTTGACCCGGAGCCTTAATTACAACACCGATCAAACTACTCAGTAATATATATTTGATGTGCCTCATTTTATGAATATGCATGTGGGGTGCTTGAGACGGTTATTTGAGTCAGTTATGAGGTAAAAGATTAGTCTACTTCTCAGATAGTGGACTAGGTGCTATTGTCGTTAAATAAGAATCCACTTAGTTGTAGTGGTAGTTGATTTCCTTATTTTATTGTTTAGTGGTTTGTTGTTAGCTTTACAAGTTGTTAACAGAAGCTCTACATATATATTTTGGCTCTGTACATTCAAATAAATATTATGATTATTGTGCAAACAAAGTTCCTTATATCTCTTTTCTTCTCTCAACTTTCTTCTTTCTAAATTGATTCATATCAAGATTCCCATTGTCAAAATTTATATATTACAAAACAGAAATCAGAAATCGAGAGATGGATGAGGTACCAGGTGACGTCGAGGATGGATACGCCGATGGGGACATCGATTGTGTGATGAATTTGATATGATAATTTGGGGAGAGCAATCGAAAACAAGGAGAGAGAGTTTCACGCCTGAGCTTTCAGTGTTTTCGTAGGAGTCGTACCGAAGCTAAACGGTGTCGTACGTGTGTTATTCTTTTGATCTTTGCCCTTTTTGATAAAAAATAAATAATAGTTTAAAAAAATGGTACATCTAAGGAAAATCTCATTCACTTATTAGTTTTTTTTTTTTAAAGCTTTTACCATCGATAGGATTTGAACCGCTGACTTGAGAGTCATTTGTCCAAACATTAAGTTCGTTTATCCACCAGTTAAGCTACACCCTTAAAGGCCACTCTTTAGTTGTATTTTGGGTCATTCTTATAGTTGTTGATTCAACTGATTCTAAAAAACCCATAACTCAACTTGTGTTAAAAAAATTAATACTAATAATTTTAATAGAATTTTGCACTAATGTAATTATAATGTACATTAACGTTGTCAAGAAATTGAAAACAAAAAATTGTTTATAACTTCTTTTTTTATTTTTGAATATCATATATTATATGGATTCGAACATGAAACATTGACAGATTAAATGAGCATGTTATATTGGGAGGTGGTAATTTTTAATATTTTTAATATGCATGAATCATTCACGGGTTTTAATGCAATACAACATTGGCTTTAACTAATACACATGAATACAACATTGGCTTTGACTAATACACATGGACATTAACAGTGTGGTTTTATTTCCTTTAAGGTTCGTTCTGTAAACATTTTTCGGTTGTCGTTTTTTAAAAATAAAAACAGTATTTTTTGTTTCAGTTTTAAATTATGAAAATACGTTTTATAGTATATACTGAAAATCGTAATTTGAAAATGAAAACGGAAAAAACATGTCTGGTAGGTTAATTGAAAACTATTAAAAATTAAAATATCTATTTTTTTGTATTTTGTTTAACATTAGTACAATTATAAACAAATTGATTAAATAATTAATCAATATATTTTTTACATTGTAATTTTTAAATTAAACAAAAATAACATATCACAAAATAATAATAAAAACAATTAATTAAAACTAAACTCTTAAATTATAAATAAGTATCATTTTAATAAATATAAATAATAGTAATAAAGTGTATTAAAAAAAAAGGAAACCAAATCGGTCAATAAGAAGAAAAGAAAAAAATGAAAGGAAAAGGAGGAGGAAAAGGATCGAAGAAGGAGAATGATCGGAGAAGAAGAAGAAGAGGATCAGATAAGAAGAGGATCAGAGAAGAAGAAAAAAAGATTGTAAAAGAAAAAAGTTCGGAGAAGAACAAGAACAAGAGGATTGGAGAAGAATAAGAAGAGGATTAGAAAAAAAGAAAAAGAAAGTGAAAAACATAAACAAAGAAAACATGTATTTTGTGTTTTTTAAATTTTTCATTATTAACATTGATTTTGTTTTTCGTTTTTTTGAAAATAAAATGAAAAACGATTAACCAACGTGAATTCGAAATCGTTTTTGAAAAATAAAAATAAAAACGGATTGAAAAACAGCTGCAGGACGGGCCTTTAGATTTCAATAGCTCAAATAAAACAGAAGTGTAAAAAATAAAATAGATAATCTCTCTTGCAACCTCTCGTATTGTTAGGGTTTGTTCGGTAATGTTTTTGTTTTCTATTTTTACCATCCCTATTCTTGTCTAATCACAGTTTAAATCATAATTATTCACCATAAACAATTAAATGACAAAATTAATTAAACATAACTATACATATATGTTGGACACGACTGTAAAGCTCCGTAGGCGTTATAGATGCATTTCTCTCCCAGAGGGCCATTCATCCGAAGTAATATTCTGTATCCATATCCAGCGGTTCGAGGGAGCTCATTCGAGAACCTAACCTCCGACTGATCGTGCCAAAATTATTATATATTTTGACCCTCAATTCCATAACCTGTCTCGTTTTCGGGTGTTTTTGCGTCTCTTATGGCTCATTATTTGTGTTTTCAAGTGATTAGGTACATTTCGGTTAATTGGATAAAAGGATTGTGCGAAAAAAGCCAAAATAATTGTTGATGAGCGAAAGGGTTAGTGCACGGGTCATGCACGGGTCATCACCAGCGAATCAACCGTGCACTTTGAAGGAAGAAGGAAACCAGGCCATTGCACGGGTCTACACCCGTACACCATCGCGCAAGTGTCCATGCATTTCACTTAAGCCAAGAGATAAAAATCAAGGCATCAGGTAATTGTACGGGTCCCTACCCGCGCATTTGGCGAGTCAGACATCCATATCAGTAGTTTCCAAACCTAATCTTGGGACCTTATAAGTATATCTTGTTCTTATTATCATTGGAGAATTCTGAATGTAAGAATCATTTTTCTTCACTTCTCAAAACACATCCTCTCTAACCACTAACCTAGATTTAGGAATCATTCCCCGTCAAATCTAACCATCCTTTATAATCATCTACTCAAGGACACTTGGAGAATTGGAATCAAACTTGAAGGAAGGAGAATCTCCACATGGATCTTTTCTTTATCTTTTCTCCTTGTTATTTTATTGTAATTGTCATGAGTAGCTAAACATCCCACAAAGAGATTGATGTAAACACTTGTGGATATTGGGTTTAGTAATGAACTCTATTTTATTATAATTAAATCTATCAATTATGTTTCATTCAATGTTTTAATTGTTTCCCTTGATTGGTTTGTCTTTGATTTTACATTCCTCTCTTGGCTAATTGATTGAGGGAATTAATTGGGTAGTTGACTAGGTATACATCTATTTGGTCTTCCTAAACTCATGTGTTGGTGTAGGTGATTGGGTACACATTTGTTTAATCTCCCTAAGCTAAATTGAATGGAAGGGTCAAACAAGAATACATCTTCAAGTGAGACTCGGACTTAATAATCTCAATTATTAATCTAATCTTTGATTGGATGATCGATCATATACATCTAGGTTGGTTGCTTGTGATAGGTTAAGCTTCAACACTATACATCTAGGTTGGTGAATTTATAAAAAGATTAGTTCCTCAATTTGATAGATGTGCATTCATGAACAATCACTTGTGAGTGACCAATACTATACATTTAGATTGGAAACTCGAGGGAATGCTATCGATACTATATATCTAGATTTATGTGTATTCATTTCATAAGAGTTCATACATGTCCATAATTCACTTGTTGGATCATCAATACCTTAGTCTTAACCATCATTTTTAACACCCATCTCACTTTAACACTAATTGCATTTTAGATTAATTAGCTTAATTGTAGTTTGCATCTTTATTATTAACCTTTCAATACCAAAACCATTTACCTTTGCTTTTCATGCTAAGTTTCAGTTTCACATTAGTGAACTAGTTTTAACCATTTGATTTCCTTTTCTCCGTGAACGACAACCGACTTGTCATTGTACTTGTTTTGTAAATATTTTAGGTATTGTTGAGGTTTTATAAATATTGTTTGACGAGCGTTTTATAATGACAAAAATAGCCTCGGTCACCGACGTCCCCCTAGTATTGTGAACGTTGACCATATTGAGATTAAAAGGACCATTCCTAAAGGTTCAGATCAATGGAAGGATTTCAAGAAGAAGATAATTGTTGGTGGGATACCATCATCGGTCTCTGAAGGTATGCTGTTAAGATACCATTATTTAATTTGCATTTTCTCTGTTGCTGTTTGTGTTGTTATTCTATCCTCAGGGTAGTAGTATTTCTTTTACCCATTTTTAACTGGCATGTTTTTTCATTTAGATGAACTCAAGAATTTCTTCTCCAAGTATGGAAAAGTACAGGAACACCAGATTATACGTGATCATAGAACCAATCGCTCTCAAGTTTTGGATTTGTAATTTCTGACAGCGAGGAAGTTATTGATGAAATATTATCTAATGGAAATATGATTGATATGGTCGCTACCCAGGTGAGCTTATTAGGATGGTCTGCAAGAACCTCAGCTTGTAAACAGACGACTGTGTTATGTTGCATCCCTTATTTCATACTCTTTTTACTTTGGCATTTATGAGGCTGGATTTATTTGCTAGTTTTTTTTACATATTTACATAATCATATAGTATTTTGGTCTGCTTTTTTATATATTCTCAGGAAGTACAATAATTTCATTGCGAATAAACGATATTAAAACATCAAATTCATCACAAAATTTCCACCAATCATGGATTGGAGAATTATGTAAGCCTTCAAGGATGAAATGCCTGTAAATCAACATCATCTGATTTACTGTTTAGAGGTTCAGTAAGAGGCTTCTAAAACAATCAAGTTCCCTCATCTTGATCATCAATCTCCTCAAGAATAACATATTTTGCAGTATTTTTTGCTGTAGGAGATCCTGAGATGTGATCTGTATGACCCTTCTGTAGCTTTTCGTATCTGAAAAAAGAATACAATATTACTTTATAAAATAAAATAAAAAAAAAATGATAAAAAAAAAGTATCGAAAAATAAGGTGCATCAATTATGTTAAGTTAATCAGTGCAAGTGATGGGCAAAGGGTGGAAGCTGCAGCTTCGTCCCTGGACGATGACCATAAAATCCTAGATCTTGGGTTAAGGTTGGGGTTTGGTTTGGCATAGGGGTTTTTCTGGAGAAACAGGTGTATATTTGATTATGAGGGTACTTTTGGTAAAAAAATGATTTGGGTTAGTTATTCTAAAAAACAAATTCATATCAATTTATTAGTTAAGATGTTTTAAATTAAGAATCTAAGATAAATGTATATTTTTTAAAAGCTTTTTGAATTAATATATTTTAGACCCATATAAGATTTAAGAAGAAAAAACAAACCAAACAAAATTTTTTAATTCAAGTCTTTAGTCAAGGAACTTTTCCAAAAAAGAAAAAAGAAAAGCCCTCGAGTGCATGGACAAGGTATCTACACAATAAAACAAGGAATGACCAGGAATCTAGTGCAAAGGTATAAGTAGCCCAAATGAAAGACTGGCCTCTGAAAACTTGGGCAGCCCAAAAGTTTTCAGACTCTGCATTGTGATGCTATAATGGATGTCAACAAAGAGAGCAAAGGATTAAAGACTTTAAGCAACAACCCCAACCCCTATGGACTATTATTCCATAGTCTAAAATCCACATATCAATCACTAGCCACAATAAAAAGTTGAAATGGAAGTCAAATACGCATATAAAAGCAGCAACAAACCATATAGGAAAAAAACATATAACCATACAAATGTAGTTCAAAACTATATTAACCAATGACTTACTTGTACCAGTTAAATAAACTAACACCAACCATAATTGTGATGAGACCGAATCCCTTCAACCACGTAAACTCATCGTGGAAGTAAAAGACTGCAACCTGAACATGCACTAAATAAAATCAGAAAACAGAAACAAATTCCCAAGTAGATGAGGTAGGAAATAACAACCTTCCAATTAAAACTGTTTAACCAACATTAAGTGCCACTTAATCATTATTTTGCGAGTAACAAATTAAGGTCAATCTTTATAATTTAGGCTCGTCAACTTTTTGACTCAGCACTTTATTGGCTTGATATGCCTGTGAGCAATTTCCTAGTCAGCATGGAAACCCAATTGAGTCCAGAATGAGAAACTTACCCTACAACTGGGTCAGCATCAAAACTCAAAACAAGGCAAACAAGTTGAACCAAGACATTTACTATAGCTAGCTACTCTCTTTGACCAGCTAGAGCAAACCCAAATTATGCTTAGTGAAGCTTGATTGAACCAGTAAATATCCTCTTCCATATCTTCGGACCCAAAATCTTTACATAATGCTTTTTCAAAGGGAAGGTGTTAAACTGGTGAGCAGTACACTTTCTTGGTTCTTGCACTATAGTGCTAAAAATATATTACTAGTCCGGTGGTTGATCCACTCTATCAACATAACTGTAAAATTACATAAGCACATTTGCATATTGAAATTATAAAATGATTTGTGAGACTTTTACTTTGTAGAAGAGTACCTTTAGGCAATAATGTAATACTAAAAATAATGGGAAAATACAAAAATGGAAAGCATGAAACTCAGAGGATTAGATGAAATTATTCAAAAGCATCTATTGTTGGAGATGGCTATAATTTGTGACAATAAGAAACTAAACCATTTAAAGGCACTGCTTCATCCCGCACACACTTCAAACTTCCTCAAACCAAACATATATCGCTCAAATTCATCGATTAAATTACAATCAGAAGTTACACAAGAAAGCACAGGCCATGTAAAATGTCAACGGTCATAATAATATATAATTCCCACCTACTGAGAAACACGCTTGAATGCTCAAGCATATTGCGGTAGTTTTCTACTAATTGCTTGTAATTTTAATGCTTTTAAATGAACAGCAAACATTTGCTCAATTAAATTTTTATAAAAGGGATGAGAAGCTTAATGTTAGAGTTCACAGATGAAATGTTTGGAGAACATGAACAGTACGGTAGTGATAACAATAAAGTGCATAGACAGGTCAACAATTTTGGCTGCATAATTTAAAAGTCTGATGGTCTAGAGCACAGTTTTACCAGTATGGTTACAGCTTCCTTAACAACACCTGCTATTGTTATCGTAACAGCACTTGTTACTGAGACAAGTACATATTCTGTCAAAACCTGCAATGAGAGAAACAGGTTTACTTCTTTGGGGGCCATACCACTCAGATCAAAAAGAGACGTACGTAACATGTAACACGTAAGTTGGTATTCATGTATTTTGTAAACTTCTCAGTGCCCTGTTATGCGAGTAACAAATTTTATTTATATATAAAAAAACGATTCAACCAGATTCATACCATGAAAAAGGCCAAAGTTCCACCAAAAAGCATTAGCAAGCAACTTCGTGTGACATGCCATGAGTTATTGAAATAATTGTTCCCTTTGAATTCATGCCATGGATCCAGCAATAGGGAAAGAAATGCAGTCACCAGTGCCATCACTGGAGTCACATAGCTCATTAAGGTAAGAGGGTTTTTCAGACCTGAAAACGTTAATTTGGTAGAACCTCTTAAGAGTAATTTCTAAAATATCAATGTGTATTGTGTCTGAAATGAAGAAAGGGAGAGAGAGAGCAATAGAACAGTTTCAAGAACAAAATTCATAAGTGATTATCTGCTTCCTATAAATTTTATACTTTTACACCTCAAAAATAGCTCATTCCACAGGGCCGCTTGGGAGGTAAAGTCCCTTACTTTCTCTTTTTGCCTATAGATCATTTGTTATTCTTGCTATTGTCATTGTTATATTTTGTTGTAGATTCCCACAGCTCACCAGTCACAAAGTTTTTTTTTTTTTTTTTAAGTTTATCAGCAGGTTGACAAACTATTTTTTAATCACAGAGGAATATCTTAGATGTAACTGCACAACAAATACCACCCCAACGATTTCAGCTTTAAACAATATTATTTGATGTTTAATCCCCAGGATCCTATGTACTGTGAACACTTGCAGTCACTAAGCAGTACACATAAATCTAGTAGAAGGCTGAAGCAACAATATATAATAAAATTCTAATAAATGAAACAAGGTGAAATAGCACCTACCATAAGCTTCTTTCTTTATATCCATTTTCATTTCACCATGCCCGCCAAATTGAAAAATCCAAACCCAGAAATTAAAGTCAGATAATGCATAATTAAAAACAAAATTCCTTAAAATTCTGCTTCAAATAATATAAATTTCATAAATCATGTAAACCAAACACAAACTAAACATACCTGTAGAAGAATTTGAGTCATGCACCAACGAAACCCCGACATCACAGCAGCAAGCATAACAAAAACAAAACCCCAAAATTCAAAGTCTGTCTCCTTTGCAACTGGAATTTCAAGTGATAAAAGGCATATTATAACACGAGAATCCCCATCATAGATAGATAGATAGATAGAGAGGGATTGGCAGACTGCTAGTTTGAAGTTTTCTTTATTGAGGTCTTTTGCAGCCTTCTATTGTCATTGTGGAACTTATGTTTAAATTAAGTAAATAGTAAAAATTAAAGTCTTTCAACCAAGGAGTTAGCTATTGGATAGTTTAAGGACCCTAAATATATTTTCTATATTAGACCTGCTAGAGCTTTTTTCAGCCTACATTAATTTTTATCTTAATCCCCTTCACAGTGAGATCATAATAATGAGAACAAATGAGGTAAGGAGTAGTGTAAAGAACTTCTAGACAAACTTCACACAATTATATGTTAAATTTAATAGTAAGTAAAGACTAGAAACTTCTGTAATACCGTTCTAATAGGTTATTACGTTTCGAGCTTGGGCTAAAGATCAAATATATTTCCCATGTGTTGTTATTATTAAAACTTCTGTAAGAATTAGATTTCCTACATAGATTAGGAATACTTTAGAGGCCAACATATATATATATATATATAGACTTGTGATCTATCTTTAAAAATAATAATAATAAAAACAAGAAGAAGAAACTCACATTTCTTTCATTTTCTAGGAGATTAGACAAAGCGAGAAGGGAAGCAAAAGAAATGAGGTAAGTTCTCCCATCCATTATTCATGAAGCCCTAGGATTTTTTACAATTAAAAATTGGGGCTTTAATCATAAGAATGAAAATAAGCATGTGTGGTATGATGAGAAGTATCTCTAAGGTTCCTTAGAGACTAGTGAGTTTCACATTCGTGTGTAAACATATTAATGCTAGTGAATGTGGGAGGACTCGTCAAGATGACGGTAATTCTTAAGAAATTTGTTTGTAAGTTTCAATAAGTTTATGATATAAGAAATTTCTGAAATATATAAGTTTTGCGATTTTTATTTTTATTTTTGGCCATCTCATACATAAGTGTAGGCATATGTGGTATGATGAGAAGTATCTCTATGGTTCCTTGGAGACTAGTGAGTTTTCACATTCATGTATAGACATATTAGTGCTAGGTCATGTGGAGGACTCGTCAAGATGACAGTAATCCTTAAGAAATTCGTTTGTAAGTTTCGATAAGTTCATGATATAATAAATTTCTGAAATTTATAAGTTTTGCATTTTTGTTTGGCCATCGCATACATAAACATACGTGATTTGTTATGTTTTATGTATTTTACTTGTATGAAAAACTAGTTTGCTTACTGAGCTAAAGCTCATTATAGTCTGTGATTTATATACTTGAGAGATTGAATGGATTTGTTTAGAACGCATAGCAGATGTGGCATATTCAAAGGAATAATATTATTTTTTGTTCCATAGATTAGACTTGAAATTATGGAAACAAAATTATCATATTTGATTTTGTACTTCGATTGATTGTAGTACTATTTATTTAAGACTCTAATTTCCACTTACATGTCATACCTTTGAAAAGAAGTTCATTCTTTTGACCTTCAAGTTAGGGGTGCGACAACTTCTGTCAATTAAGTAATACAAGGATATATGATCCAAACTATCAAACCTAAGGGCCACCTCATTCACTCATGAGTCCTACATAAACAGCTTTGACTATTCTTGAAGTTGGCAAGGTCCAAACAGTTACATCACTTAAGCAACTGGCAGAAAGTAATTGGCTTTCTTAGTTCCCTGACTATGGTTATCTCCTAAATCTCTATTTTATGGATTAGTAAACCAATAAGTATTCGTAATAATTAAAATGGTATCCCGAAGATCTTCAATAACATAAATCTAGGTTCCAAAGATTGCTTTGATTACATTTTACCCAATTCATGTAATTTTGTTAATTTTGTTATAACAGAAAGATGTAAATAGTTTAGAGAAGAATGAATGCAATAGAAATACTTGTATTACATATAATTAAGCCTTATACCTGTTAATAAGATTCCAACAGAAATAACTACCATGATACCCAAAAGTTTGATGCTTGGAGACTCCAACCTTCAAAAAAGTAACAAATAATTTATGATTTAAATGGCAGAACTAGTACCATTCAAATTTTCATGCTTCATATGTTTAGCAAAAAAAAATTATAGGCTCAGTGAGTAAGCATAAAACATCACAGGCAAAAAAACAGCATGAACTGATTAGGAATTTGCAGGTAAAATCGATTTTATCAATTAAAAAGAAAATCCTAGAATTAAGAAAGTAAGTTCTTAAAATAAATCCAATGCATCCAAACCACATATACTTTAACCAACATGTGTATGTGCCATTAAAATGCATAACTAATTTCATCCAAGAGCAAAAATTAGTGAAATTTTGCTTGATGAATGATTGGCCAAAACTTTACCTGAATGCAAAGGCAAATAGAAGAAGAAATATAGGAGCAGCGGATTTACACTACAAAACAAAAATAGATTGAAGTCAATAAGACAGCTCCAGAAAGGTAAGGGCTAAAATTGGACTATTGAAGAATGGAAGTTTGAAAAAAAAAGGTCATAGAAAAACAACCTACCATTGTGGCAAATGTAACAGAGATGAAAACAAGGGATGCATTGCTCAAGTTAACATCCATTGCTGTCGCCAAAGCTGTTGGTACAACTGTGAAAGGGAAAGTCCATCTGTAGCATTAGTTGATAGAAGAGTTAATAAGTCATAAAGACTTCACCATGAAAAGCGTAGAAGAAAAAAAGATTAGAATTAAACACTAATTTTTAATGGTAGATGACATATAATAGCAAAATTACAAAAAATAAATAGCATTAAACAATCACCATGCATGCTATTTGTTGCATTTTTGTGTTGGCATTTATTTAATCAAAAGCAATAGACGAAACATCCTCTTTATTATCACTTTGTATAACCTTATCTAAATTCCCAAATAGAAACAGATGACATTAAATGTATATTTTCATTTAATTAAAAGCTTTGGATGATGCATCCTCTTTATTATCACCTTGTAAAACCTTATTTGATTTCCCAAATACAAAAGTATGAAATTGAATGTATATTTCCACTCTGAAATCAGTCGTGGATAAAGGTGCAGCATCTTCAATCATCTAAAAATGGTAACAAAGCCAGCTAATCAAGTGCCATACTACCACAGAATTAGTAAGGCTCTGTAGAAGTATTAGTTATTTCCAAGAAAAAGAATCATAACACAGCTTATATTATAAAATAAAATAAAACTTTAAATTTGTAATTCCACATCAGCCAAAATTTTGATTAGCCAGATTTCTCATAATTAGTATGGATTTACATGATTAAAGAAAACACATCATTGAACAAAGCAGACACTTGAATCCTTGATGGACAAGAGCATTGTACCATCATCAATAAGAGTGGGAAAACAAAATATTAAGATTACTATCCACAGTAGCATATACCTATTTCCTATCTCTGCTGAACAGTGTAAAATAGATAACAAGCGCCATATTTGTTGGCAATAATCCAAAAAAAGACAATTAAACAAATTTGTTTGTTTCATTGGCATAATTAAAAAAAAAAATGTATGAAGTTACCTCTTAGAAAGTAATCCCTCCATGACATAACAATGCTAGGCTGAAACCTATGTGACCAAAACCATGTGATCGCCTTTGATAAAACGGCTTGCATTGAAAAGTGGACAGTATTCATCAATAAAGGAGCAGGAAACTTTCCCATATCATCTCCTAACAAAGTTTTATTATACCTAATCGGACCAAAGATAAGGACAACAAAATTAATTAAGTTTGGGACTGCAAGTAATATATATAAACTACCTTACACAGCTGATGATACATTGACTTAAGGATGAACTTACAAGGTCAAAAATGTGCTGAAAGTGTACCACATAAGTATGAAAAACAATGTCTTCAACACATCTGCAGCAAAAACAGAGTTCTTGGTATTTGGTGGCAATGTTCCACCATTGCCAATTGAACTGGAGCCATGAACACCAATATTTGACAAGCTTATCTCCCTGGCAGATCCGTTTTCGATATCAAAAGGCACATATTCTTCATTTCCATTCCCCCCACCAGCATCATGTTTTGAATTGACATCTGCAGTATGACCACCATTGAGTTGCATACTTCCCTTCTGAAACGCAACACACTAGTTTCTACTACTCTCTGGAGTCCTTCCCAACTCACCCCCGTGAAGAAATGGTAATTCAAAATGAGAATCTTCTCCTGCATTAAAAATTTCAACTTGGCAATCCAAATGCGCTAGGCTGTGTTCATTGCACCAGCCTGAGAATGAAGGCTCCCTAGGAAGAAATGAAGTTTGGTTTCTGCTATGAATGCAGTTGACTCCCGTATTATTCTCAATCGTTTCTGGATCTAAATGACTCTAACATCTCCTAATTCCTTATATAAAAAGCCATCTATGCGCTGCAGTCTGATGGCAGATTGATAATTATAAATCTATCTCCATAATTTTTCAAGATAATACTTACTTTGTTTAGGCCAATTCAAAAGACAGAAACGAATCAAGTTTTGTTACACTGCTATGTTTTTGATCACGTCTTTTAATTGTTCCAACACAAAAAAATAATAATAAGAAATTCATGTGATATACTTGGAAATTCAAGTGAAAAACAAATTAAGAAAGATTTGAAACCAAAAACAACTGAGATTGATTATTCGTAGCATAAAAATTATAATCGAAGCAAGTGTAAAAGAAACTACAATCATTTTGGTCAAACATTTCCAATAAAGAATTACAAGCTGAAACAGAAACTACATTGGGCTCAGATCGTAAAGAATAAAAACAAAAACGAAAAGAAAGTCTCAAACTCACATACACGCATAACAAGATATGAAAATCGCAAAGAGATGGATAGGATTGACCTCAGATGTTGAAGAAATAAAGAGATCTATACAGCGCAGCTCTTAAAAACGTTTCGAGAGATGTTTCATCGAGAAAGATCTATGCGACTATGCGGGTGGTGTTTTGAAATATAATTTTCTGCCGAGATCAGGTTTCGGTTTCGGTTCGGGTGTTACTGTCAGTTGCTGTTGATTGTCTGGTACTGTCGCAGCTCATGCTTAGATTTGAAGGCAGCTGCTGGTCTATTTCAATTTCTACAGTATGTGGATTTAATATTTTTTATAAATATATCTAATGGGCCTTGCATGTCCATTTATTAAGTGAGACAATATTTGTTGGGCTGGCCTATGTATAATGTGCTCTTCTTTTTATTTTTTATTTTTTTCAAAAGCTCGACGATATTGACACCCCTCAAAAATTATATATACCTCTTTTTCGTATGTATATCTCTAAAATATTTTAAAAATCTATATTTTATAAATAAACTCCACATAATACTAAAAATATCATTTCTTTAATTGTATTATATTATATTTTTATTAGCACACCCCATTATTTTGTTATATAATCAGATCTATTTAAAATTTTATTGTTTTATATCTTTTTATTCAAATAAATAATTTATCTTTAAAAAAAAATTATAACTCCTACAAAAACATTTGATGTCGTTAAAAAATTATTTGAAAAAAATTCTTATCATTGTATTAAAACTATTTTAAAATTCTTTAATTTTTTTTAAGTTCAAAATTCTTCAATTCCACCGAATTGAAAAACTACTAGCTCTTAACATATAGCAGTGTACCTCAATTTCTCTATTCCTAAGAAAGTTTATTGTTTTTTTCTACAATAGAAAGTTTATTATTTATATTGATTTTTGTTTCACTTAATTATAACAGTAAAATGTTAGTCAACTTAATCAATTTGTACTCCTTAAGAGAAATTGAAATTAGTGTTTAAAATAAAAGTCATGGCTTAATAAAATAGAAAGGTTTTTATTATCATATCAAATAAGTAGAAATTGTGATAAATGACACTTTTTTTTTTTTTGCACTGATGTCACTGTTTTAATAAATCAAGTTAAAAATAAATATATTATGGTGAATTATCTAAATTGCCCTTAAATAATCAATTTTTAATTCTCTTTGTACTTTCATTTCCACACTTTGATAACTCCCATCTCTCTCTCTCCAATAAACTTGTCTGAAAATCGATCTATAATTTGCCTGAAAGTCGACATGTTTCAGTACAATAAGGTATTCTGAGTCTTGTAACAATTTATTAATGCCTTATAATTTGTTGTCCATAAACATGAAGCTGGTATTATGAAGCTTGAACATTTGAATTTTGAATCTCCAAGCCTTTTTAAAGGATGTCCGAGACTTTATTTATAACGTCCGGGCCTTTGTGTAAATTATCCGAGCCTTTGTGTAAAGACTCCGAGTTTTTTAGTAAAGACTCCGAGTTTTTTAGTAAAGACTACGAGCTTTTTAATAAAAGTTTCGAGTTTTTCAATATAAACCTTTTTAAAGGTTGTCCAAAACTTTATTTATAGTGAAGCTGGTATTGTGAAGTTTGAACCCTTGAATTTTGAGTCTCCAAGCCTTTTTAAAGGATGTCCGAGACTTTATTTATAATGTCCGAACCTTTGTGTAAATTATCTGAAACTTTGTATAATGACTCCAAGCTTTTTAGTAAAGACTCCGAGCTTTTTAATAAAGGTTTCGAGTTTTTCAATATAAGCATTTTTAAAGGTTGTCCGAGACTTCATTTATAGTGTCTGAGCTTTTGTGTAAATTATCTGAGCCTTTGTGTAAAGGCTCCGAGATTTTTAGTAAAGACTCTGAGTTTTTTAATATAAGCATTTTTAAAGGTTGTCCGAAACTTTATTTATAGCGTCCGAGCTTTTGTATAAATTATCCGAAACTTTTTGTAAAGGCTACGAGCTTTTTAATAAAAGTTCCGAACTTTTTAATAAAGACTCTTTTTATAAAGGATCGAGTTTTTTAGTAAAGGCTCCGAAACTTTTAATAAAAGTCCTGAGACTTTTATGTAAGGCTCTGGGACTTTTACTTAAGGTTCCGATCCTTTTGTAATTATATTTCCGAGCATTTTACTAAAGGTTCCGAGTTTTTTGTAATTACATTTACAAGCCTTTTAATAAAGGCTCCATGAGCATTGCCCACTACCCTCCCCCCCCGGCAAGCTGACCAAGCAGCTCGACCACTGTAAACTCGACGGGGAGCTCGGCTCCTGAATGCTCTGCATAGCGCAACTCCATCACCATTCGAGTGATTGCTAGAGTTTCAATGGGACTTTCTCTCTCAACTTCACAACTCTGTAACTGTAAAATGAATGAAAGAAATCTTATGTGAAACAACTATTGATGGTATTTTTATCCATTCACCATAATAGATGTCTTTTAAACATAAGTTATTAAAGCAGTAACAATGTTGAAATGTCACCTTCAAAAGTGTCATTTAATTTTTAAACCCTATCAAATAATTAATAGGAAACTTCCATTTTTTTCTTCAAAGGATTGATATAAAATTAATTAATAATTATTGGTGTGTACTTACAAACTATTTAGTCATTTAAGCAATTTTACTCGAGGGTATTGTTGAATTTTTAAAAATATACTAAATTGGAGTGTACATACAATTTTTGTCGGATGTAAATATCGTCCCTCTTTTTCAAATATTTACAAAAGAGGAACAAAAGACAAGTTTGACCAACAACTCTTTTAAAGAAAAGTAAAAAACAAAGGTTGAATTTGAACTAGTACATGGATAAGCCTAAAGTTGATATACATCAAGGCAGTGTTGAAACCTGAAAGCAAGAATCAATTAATACTAATCTAAATTTGTGTACTGTGTCTCCTTTGTGTATGCTGAATCAGGAGTCTCCTCCATCAGTAATTGTTCCCAGAAGAAATCATTTGCTTTGGCTGCAGGTGGTACAGAAGCACTAGCAGTCTCAATCCCCGAAGAAGAATTTGGTGTTGCATCAACATGATCCGTTGAATGTGATGTAGGCGAGCAAGGTTGATCATACACATGATGGTGATGGTCCTCTTCTGCTACTCCAGCACAGACCTGTGGCCGTACACCAAAATCATACACCTCTTCACTAAAAACTTCACCAATCCCATATACAAAACTTGCCCAGAAATTCAACGATGACTCCAACTTTTCTATTTGCTCCAAACTCAATACCCCATCCGAATTTTGTTTCTGATCAGCCAAACCAAAGTAACTAGCAGGCTTCAGCAGCCTTCTCCTTTTGTTATCAACTTGCGATTGTTGCATGAGAGCAAAGGCAAATCCTGGTTTCTTCAACAGTTTAGCAAACGAGTTCATCAGCTGCATCTGTCTACATTCCAGATTCTGCAGACGCTCACATAAAGATTCTACATGAAACTCGAACCCCTGATTTTCACCCTGACGCCTGTTTAGCTCCAACTGAAGCAAGCTATTGTCTTTTTTCAGTCTCTCAATCTTTCCCTCATATTCATTTCTCTCAGTGTCAGTCAAAGTCCCTTGATTTATTGCAGAATGGCTGTGAACTGGCTTACGTCTGTAAATATTCTTCAAGAGATGTCTCCGTCCTCTTATAAATTCCTCATTTGCAAACTCCCACTGCTCAGGATCAATCTTCCTAAATCCCTGTTCAAATACAATACAACTTTATGCATCAAGTAGTACAGAATAGCTCTGAAGATCATTGAACATCATATGTCTCAGGAGTTGAAAAAGAAAGCCAATCAAACACTCTTAGTAATTAATTCCAAACTAATAGCATAATTAATATGTCTCAAACAAATCTAAAAAGAGAGAGAAAAACGATAATGATTAATCAACTTACATATGTATTTAGCTGTCTTACAAAACTGGAGAAGTTATTGTGCTTGAAATACTTGGGTAGCAGATGTATAGCAAACTCTGGCGGATTCCACACAACAAAACTACAACCACTCCTACTCCAAGACACTGTTGAGTTGGTTACTGGATCATCCACCATCTCATATGTCTTTGTGAGGAAAGGAGCCGGCGAATTTGAACCAGTCTTTGGTTCATCCATTAACTTTATGATACTGATCTGGTCCTTCTGACAAGAGTAATCTCTAATTTCTTAATATATATCCAAAGTATCTGAATCAAAATCAAGACAAAATATTCGCTCCAGATCCCCTTAAGACATTCAATTCCAATAACAAGCAAATTCTACCAACTTCCGAAACCATCAGTGAACTAAAAACAGAAAAAGTTGCAAGTACTAATCTAATTGCAAAACTTGGTGAAAAAGCAATATATAAAGTGTTGGACATTTCATCAGGATTTTGGAAGAAGATAGACCAGTCATAAGAGATATAGAAGACAATTTTGACTTTACAAATATTTGTATTTGAAGATTTTCAACATGCATGTTTATACTTTATGAAGTTTTCAAAGATTCCTGAAGGGACATTACGGTCGTGCATTGTATGTGCAAGCGGGGTTTTCTTTCTTTTATTTGTTTTATTCCTTTGTTCTCGAGTGGTTGGTTTTGATTTTTGAATAAAGGTAACCGGTGACTTACTGACTTTGAAGGGAGGTAGTCGTATGCCACGCTTTGACCATTGCCAATCAAAGAGCATTGACTGCACCAATATTGTTTCAACTTTCAACAAAGCCTAATATGACTGCAATCTAATAATATATAGGGTGAATTCCATTTTAGTCTCTATAGTTTAACTTAATACATAAATTGATCCAAGGTTTTGAGAATTATATTGATAGATCCCTCTAGTTTCCAAGAATCTGTATTTTGGTCCTTGTCGTCCAATTCCATTAGGGTTTTTAAAGATTCCGTTAGTGTTATAAGGGTAAAATGGTAACTTACATAATTAACGATATAATAATAATTGTTAATTAAATTAATTAATTAATTAAATTAAAAAAATAAAACAAACATTCAATTATTCAAACCCTAACCCAAACCATCGAAACCAAACCATTACCATCATCAACCATTGAAGCCCAAACCCCTCACTTCGCATCGCATCTGGATGTCTCTTCATCGCATCGTATCTTCAACTCGACTAGATCTCACATTTGCATCCGTCTTTTTTTTTCTCTCCACCTCGATCTCGCATCTGCATCAAGTGTCCTTCTCTCTACGAGCGTCGATCTTCTCCTAGCCGCCGCGTATTCTCTCTCTCTCATAACTTCTGATTCTTCAAAAACGAACCCAATTCTTGATTTTTCTTTTGCTTAAAACAAAAAACACAGTTCTTTAAAAAAAGAATCCATTCTCTGGCATGCGATCTCCACCGAGAGCAAATCGACACCAACTTCTTATTGATATGGTCGTGGTGTTGGAAGGGTTTTGGTCGAACTCAAACCCAATTCTTGATTTTTTTAATGTGGTGTGATGTTCTAGGTCTAGGTTTTTTGGTGTGGCGTTCGGGTTCTGGGTTCTAATAGTGGTGGTGATGTCGATTCTTGGTTATGGGTCTAGGTTTTTGGGTTGTAATGATGGTGGTAAGGTTTTGGGTCTAGGTGTGGTAGTGGTGGTCATATTTTGGTTTTGGGTAGTGGTATAGTGTTCTGGGTTTGGGTGGATGGTGGTGTTGGAGATGGAGGTGGCGACGTGTGGTTGATTTAGGGGTGGTGGCTGAAGATCTAGGGTTTGTGAGTGGGGTTTTTGGGTTATTTTTTTGGTAATTTGGGGCTATTTTTATGGAGGTTTATGTGGTTTTGTAGCGGTTTGGTGTAACTTTGTGGTGGTTTGGGGTTTGTTTGTTGAATGTGTGATGATCTGGTTATTTTCCAGATAAAATTACTTTTTGGTCTGATTAAAGATAAGAAACTGAAGTTTTGAAGATAGATTATTATTATTTTAATTTGGAGATTTTTTTTTTAATTTTAGGATTTTTTTTATTTTGGTTTGGTGTTGATGATTTTGTTTGTGATTGAATATGTCTGATTGATTGGGATGGTTCTAGGGTTGGTTGAATATAGGTTTAGGGTTTGGTTGAAGATGGATGATATTTGATGTTTGATGAACCCATAACTAGGTTCGAAGATGATGATGTTTGCTTAAAAAAAAAGGGGACAGCAGAATCATTTAACCCTCTGTTCCTGTCAAATTTAACTTTATTAATGGAAATTGTGATGAAAGGACCAAACGAGACAATATTGAAAATCAGAAGATTAGTTTATGTAATAGGTTAAATTAGAGGGACTAAAATGAATTTCACCCTAATATATAACTTTACTGTATTTATTAATTGAGCAATGATGACATTATACATAAAAAGATTGAGCTATATTAAGTTATTTGAGACTTGCTTAGATGGAAGAGGACAATACATAATTGTTTCTAAAAAATATCCCAGAGCAAGTGGCCATGGATACTCAATAAAAGATATTTTAGGTTCTTGGCCACGGGGCATCCAATATAACATCTTAAAAGATATTAATGAATCCACAAGGTCCCACACATGATCTTTAACGTACCATCATCTACGGCTCAAGAATCAAGCCTCTGCTACAATTATCTACACTCATTCTTCAAACTCAACTTTAACAGAGGCGAAAACATAATATTGTTGGGTTGGTTGAGCTTCTCAGCATAAGAAATGGAGGGTGAAGTTGCAAGACGCAGAATCAACAAGATTGCAGCCCACTTTGTAGCACTCACCAGTGATGATATCATCTCTTCCACCACCCACCTTCTTCCCATGGTAATTTTTAATCATTGTTATATTCTTCTTTAGTTTGATTTTACACAGCTTGTAGCCTTGTATCGGTGTCATTGAATGTAAAGGCATCGTTTGACAAGTAGTGGTCTTATAGATAACTGAAACTATTTCTCAGCTAGTTCTAACTTCTAAGGCAGGCATTAAACTAAATAAGTTTAGTCGATCTTTCTGTTTTCTGGTAACATGTTACATGCATAAGAATGTTCCTATAACTCCGACCTGTCAGAGAATAGAATCTCACTTCATAATCTATTAAATAATAATAATAAACACCACCTAGATATTAGGTGACTAAATAAAGGAGAGCCAGAACTCATGTCTCTGTATTTCATTCAAGAGTCAAGACCATTATCAAGACTTTGTACCAATACATAAGTTATGCAATAAACTACGATTTGAAATAGCTGACATGTTGCCCATCAAAATTAAATGCTTATGTTGTGAATGTATCGGCTTAGGGGATATGCACAATCAAACACATAAGAAAAAGATATTTAACGTGATTCAGCGTAAGCCTAAGTCCACGGAGTGTACCTGAACTCAACTTCCACTATGAAATCGGTGTTTACAATAGCGAAGCAATATCTCTCTCCTTACGGCTCACAATATTCTTTTCTCTCCTCTCTATGCAACACACACACACACTACACATAAGAATTACATGAGTATTTATAATAAAGTCTAGCCTAAAGCTAATAGGAATTCTTTTCCTAAATAAAACAATAAAACACTCTTAAATAGAATAGAGAACCAATCTTAAATATAATAGGATTTAAGCTTCACAACCCAACAATCTCCCACTTGAAGACTGAAACTAGAGTAAACTTCTTCCTCCTTCCTCAATGACTAGTGGACAGGTACGGTGCGCTCATCCTCATGTGTCTTCAACCTTAAAGACCTACTGAAGCTGCGCACAGCTCCAGTTTCTCTATAGTGATTGGTTTGGTTAACATATCAGCTGGATTCTTACTATATGCGATCTTCACAAGCTTTAACACTCCATCTTCGATTAGCAACCGAATGAAATGATACCGCAGTCCTATATGCTTGGTCCTAGAATGGAACGCTGAATTCTTGGCCAAGTGTATCGCACTCTGACTATCACTGTGCAACACATTTATCACTTGCTCAAATCCTAACTCTGCTAACAACCATTGTAACCATATAAGCTCTTTGCTAGCTTCTGTCACAGCCACATACTCTGCTTCAGTTGTAGATATTGTCACTATCTTCAGCAACTGAGAAACCCAACTAATAGCGGTACTTCCCATTGTGAACACATATCTAGTGGTGCTTCTCCTGTGATCCACCTCTCCAGTAAAATCAGAATCCATATAACCTTCAAGCTTGAGTTCATCTCTCTTGAAGGTTAGACACTTCTCTGTCGTACCTTGCAGGTACCTTAGGATCCACTTCATTGCTTCCCAGTGTTGCTTGCCTGGATTAGACATGTATCTGCTCACAACTCCTACTGCATGGAAAATATCTGGTCTAGTACAAACCATAGCGTACATCAGGCTTCCAATGGCTGAGGCATATGGTACTCTAGCCATGAAGTCTTTTTCTTTGTCCGTCTCTGGACACTGCTCCTTGGACAATCTGAAGTGACTAGTTAATGGTGTTCTTACCGGCTTTGCATCGTCCATGTTGAATCTCTGTAACACCTTACGAACATACTCTGCCTGAGATAGCTGCAAAGTACCCATCTGTTCGTTTCCGTTAATCCTCATTCCAAGGATCTGCTTTGCTGCTCCTAAGTCCTTCATCTCGAACTCATTCGATAGTTGCTTCTTCAAGTTATTAATCTCTTCCCAATCTGCACCAGCTATTAACATGTCATCAACATAAAGTAGCAATATTTTGAAGCTTGATTTAACCTTCTTGAAGTAGCAGCAATGGTCAGCATTGCATTTAAAATAGCCATTATGTTGCATAAACCCATCAAACTTCTTGTACCACTGTCGGGGAGCTTGTTTCAAACCATACAAGCTCTTCGTCAATCTACAAACCATCTTTTCTCTGCCCTGTTCCGTAAAACCTTCTGATTGCTGCATATATATCTCTTCCTCTAAGTCTCCATGAAGGAAGGCAGTCTTCACATCCAACTGCTCAAGATATAACCCATTTGCTGCGACAATGCTCAACACTAACCGGGTCGTAGTTAGTTTAACAACAGGAGCAAAAATGTTGGTGTAATAAATACCTTCCTTTTACTGAAAGCCTTTAACAACCAGTCTCGCCTTGTATCTCTTGGAACCATCATGTTCCTCCTTGATTCGAAACACCCACTTGTTATGTGGGGCTTTATTTCCTTCAGACAACTCGGTTAACTCCCAAGTTTGATTGGACACAAGCGACTTTATTTCATCTTTCATTGCAAGCTTCCACTTGCTTGCTTCTTCACCCTGACATGCCTCTTCATAACATTAAGGTTCTCCTGCATCTATCAACAACAAGTAATGCAAGTACCTTTTATTTGGTACATGTGGGCGAGTGGATCTTCGCAGTGTACCTTGGGCCTGTGGGGATCTTCTCAAAGTATTCCCAATTTGTGAATTAAGAACTCTCTAACCAATCGGACATTGTGGTGTTGAAACTTCATTTTATGGTATAGGTTTTTCAACCTGGGGCTGCACACCTTGCTCTTCAATTTTCTGATTACTACAACATTCCACGATCCTACCACCCGATACATCCTCTGGCCCAAAGTAGTTTGGCTCTTCTTGCTCAGACATATGTGTGTTCTTGTCCTTGTACATGACCTTCTCGTTGAAGACAACATCTCTACTCTTGATCATCTTCCGATTTTGGTCATCCCAGAGTTTATAACCAAACTCGTCTTCACCATAACCTACCAAGGTGCACTTTACTGATTTGGATTCCAACTTGCTCCTTGAGTGATCACCTACATGTACATAAGAAACACAACCGAACACCTTCAAATGAGAAAGTTTTACCTCTTTCCCAGTCCAGATCTCTTCTGGTATAGCGAGGTCCAAAGGCTTTGATGGTCCTCTATTGATCAAGTATGCTGCTGTATTGACTGCTTCTGCCAGAACTGTTTTGGCAGCCCAGATTGTAGGCGCATGTTTCTGGCTCTCTCAGTCAATGTTCTGTTCATCCGTTCTGTTATACCATTCTGTTGCGGCGTTCCAGGAACCGTCCGTATAAGGTTTATCCCACTCTGGTAGCAAAACTTTTTGAACTTGTTGTCTTCATATTCTCCACCATTATCTGAACGCAGCTTCTTGATCTTCAAACCTGTCTCATTCTCAACCATAGCTTTCCACTTCTTGAAAGCCTCAAACATATCAGACTTGTGTCGTAAGAAGTAAACTCATACCTTTCTGGAATGATCGTCGATAAATGTGACGAAATACTGTTTACCCCCGTTTGATGAGACTGAAGCTGGACCCCAAACATCAGTGTGCACTAGTTCCAGCTTCTCTTTTACTGGTGCTCTTCCAGTCCTTTTAAAGCTTACTCGCTGTTGCTTTCCAAGAATGCAGCTTTCACAGAAATCAATCTCAACGGATTTTATCTCTAGCAGTTTACCTCTCGAATGCAGACACTTCAGCCCTTGACTACTCATGTGCCCAAACCTTTGGTGCCACAGATTCGGATCCTCTATACTCTCCGCCACTGCGACCGAACTATACCCATCGGTAGTCGTGTAAAGGGACCCGTTCTTAGTTCCTCGAGCGGCTGTCATAACTCCTTTCGAGATCTTCCACTTATCACCCGTGAAAGTTGTCACATAACCGTCTGACGCTAACTGCCCTATGGAGATCAAGTTATTCCTCAAGTCCGGTACGTGCCTCACATTGTCTAGTTTCCAAACTGAACCATTCAGTTGAATCTTCATATCCCCCTTTCCGATAATGTCGCATGCTTGATCGTCACCAAGATACACCTTACCTAAATTTCCGGAGATGTAGTTCTCAAACAAATCCTTATGCCCCTGAGTCCAACACCCAAGATTTCGTCTTACTTTCCAATGAGCAGATAAGGCAATCATCTGACTCCTCTGAAATACAATTCACACTGCTCTTGCCATCGTCCTTCTTGGTGGACTTACACTCACTCGAGTAGTGACCCATCTTGCCACAATTCCAGCACTCAATGTCTTTCTTACTTTGTTGCTGATTACCTGAATTGTTGCCCTGACGATTTTTGGACTTGGATCTTCCTCTTGACTTTGATCTACCCCGTTGATTTATGTTCCGATTCTTGTTTCTGCCTTCTCTACCTTCCATGTTCAGTGCTGAAGATGATGCCCCTGATCCCTTTTTACGCATCCTAATCTCTTGGGTCATAATCATGTCTACGACCTGTTGGAATGCTAACTTTTCTTTTCCAAACGAGTTGGCAATTGATTGACATGTTGTAGTCCAACTCTCCGGCATCTGGCCAAGAATTATGCCTGCCAACACCTCATCATCGAATACGATGGAAACAGAATTTAACCCATCTGTTACCTCATAAAACACATTCAGGTGCTCTTTAAAACTTTGATTTTCTGACATCTTCAGATTCACTAGCTTCTTTATCAGATGGATTTTCCTTGCTGCTGAAGGTTGCTCATATAAATTCGATAAGGCTTTCATGAGATCTGCCGCTGTCTCTTTACCCTTGATGTTGAAGGCGACTGATTTTGACAAACTGAGTCGAATTGCTCCTAACGCTTTACGATCCAAAACCGTTCATTCTGCATTGGTCATATCTTTTGGCTTACATTGGACCACCCATTCTTCATCAGACACGCCATTCAGCTTCTCTACTATCGATAAATACAAGTCCTTCTGGTACAGATAATCTTCCATCTGCATCTTCCAAAAGGTGAAATTTGTACGGTTGAATTTCTCTATCTTATATGTATCTTTCTCGGACCCCATTGCTCCCACTAAAACCTCGAACAGCAAGCAATTTGAACTGGTCAATGAAAAAAGTTAAACCGGGACGGAATCTGGCCGAAATCCAAAACTTTCCGTTTCAACGTAAAAAGTACCGTATCTGGAAGATTTCACCACGTTGAGTCTGTTGGTGGTGTCTGTTTTCTCAGATTCACGACGGATCGACGTAGATCTGACGATAACCGTTCGGTTCTTCAAAACTTCGACGATCGATTTGAGGACTTTTCGGTGCTCGGTTGACGACGACCCATAAGACAATCTTGAAGATCGTCACTTTCCGCTTCTTTTGGTGGTGGTGGTGGTGTCACTCAACTCGCCGGTGGCAACTGGGCGGCGAAACCACTCATCTTCAACCTTCGTCGGCTGATTTGACTACTTTACGGTGATCTTTTGACGACGGTCGAGAAGAGAAACCTGTAGATCGGCTCTTTCTGATCCTAATGGTGTGGGAGGTGACAACTCACTCTACGTGGCGGGGGGCGGCTTCTCCGGCGGCTACTGTTCCGGCGGTGCTGCTTCTGTTCCGACTCCTGGAACCTTGTGCTGGAGAATACTCAACTCTAGATCCTACCCTAGTATGCCCTAAGCCTTAAAACCTAGGCTATGATACCAGTTGTTATGAATGTATCGGCTTAGGGAATATGCACAATCAAACACACAAGAAAAAGAAAATAAAAGACACGATATTTAACGTGGTTCAGCATAAGACTACGTCCACGGAGCGTACCTGCACTCAATTTCCACTATGAAATCGGTGTTTACAATAGCGAAGCAATATCTCTCTCCTTACGGCTCTCAATATTCTTTTCTCCCCTCTCTATGCAGCACATACACACTACACATAAGAATTACATGAGTATTTATAATAAAGTCTAGTTTAAAGCTAATAGGAATTCTTTTCCTAAATGAAACAATAAAACACTCATAAATAGATTAAAGAACCAATCCTAAATATAATAGGATTTAGGCTTCACAACCCAACAACTTTATGACTTGATCATAATTTGTCATGCCATAGTATATTTATAGAGATCAATGTTCCATTAAGGTCTGAAAGTAATACCTGACTTTTGGTTGAGACTCGTGTTAGCTTGAGGAAATAATTGGGTATAATTCAATGGTGAAAACTCACCAAGTCGTCAAATGGGTGAGTAAATTTAACAAACAATGATATATATCCTCAAATGGTCACTGCAATATCATTGCTTAACCTTTAATAATAATATTAATAAAACCTAAACACAATTTGAAGAATGAACAAGTATTATGAATATCGTCACAATAATGTTAAGAATGCAGAAATCAATGATGTGCACAAATAATTTCATCAAACCATACAGTAATTGACTAATTTCAGTGAAGCTATTCTCATTAAATTGAATTGAATTCTTTCCTTGTCATGGAGCATAAAAACCCTCATGTTGTTCCATGTAAAAATTTTCATCTAAATCTCCATTTAAAAAAGCCGTTTTCACATCCATTTGATGTACTTCAAGATTTCGCATAGCTGCGATTGTAAATATCATCCTAATAGAGGTTATTCTCATCACAGAAGAATATGTATCAAAGTAGTCTAGACATTTTCGTTGATTGTAACCTTTAATTACAAATATGGTCTTATACTTATCAATTGATCCATCTGCCTTCATCTTTCTTTTGAAAATCCATTTGGATCCTAACGGTTTACATCCCAGAAGAAGAAGATCCATTAATTTCCAAGTATGATTTTGAAGGATGAAATCAATTTCACTCTTAATAGCCTATTTCCATAAGAGTCCTTCTGAAGAGCTTACCGCTTCTTTGAAAGTTCGAGGTTCATCTTCTAGCAAATAGGTCATAAAATCTAGACCAAAAGAAGTTTCTTTCCTTACTCTTTTGGCACGTCTAGGTTCATCCTCTACTTCATTTCCTTGTTATTGGTCCTCACAACTTTCAGCATGTGTTCGTTTTGACGAACTTGCTTCATCATTGAATTCATATGGAAATACATGTTCAAAGAACATTGCATTTCTTGATTTCTTGATTTCATTATCGTGTTTTTGTGTATATTTGATATGTCAGATTTATAGACCAAGAATCGATAAGCATTACTGTTTTGTGCATATCTAATGAAAATGCAGTCAACAGTTTTAGGACCTATTGTCACCTTCTTAGGTTTAGGTACAGCTACTTTGGCAAGACACCCCCACATTCGTAAGAATTTATAGGAAGACTTTCTTCATTTCCATAGTTCATATGGGGTCTTGTATTCTTTCTTTCGGGGTACCATATTTAAAAGGTAATTGCTAGACAACATAGCGTCACCCCAAATGTTCTGAGGCACTCTAGAACTTATCAGCATTGCATTCATCATCTCTTTCAAGATATGATTTTTACATTCTGCAATACCGTTTTGCTGAGGGGAATACGGTGTAGTGGTTTGATGTATGATTCCGTGTTGTGCACATAATTCACCAAATGGTGCTACATACTCACTACCTCGGTCACTTCTCAATACCTTGATTTGTTTATTGAGTTGATTCTCAACTTCAGTTTTATAGAGACTCAACTTCTCTATAGGTTCATCCTTGTTTTTCAACAAATATACATAGCAGTATTTGGTGCTATCATCTATAAATGTGATGAAATATTTGTTTTCACCTCTTGTTTGAACAAATTTTAAGTCACATATATCCGTGTAAATTAAATCAAGAGGTTCAGATTTCCTTTCAATAGTTTGAAATGATGACCATATTAGTTTTGCTTCAACGTAAGCTTCACACTTATGTTTAAGATCAATATTAAATGTGGGAATATGATTTAAGTTAATTAATCTACGCAAAGTATCATAATTAACGTGTCCTAGTCTACCATGCCATAAATTGGAAGACTCAAGCAAATAAATTGAAGCATGATATTTATTGATTGTTCTTTTAACAACATATACATTAAGTTTAAAAAGCCCCTCAGTTACATATCCCCTAACCACATATGTTCCCTGCTTGGTTAAAACCACTTTGTCTGATTCAAACACCATCTTGAACCCATGCTGATTGAGCAACGAATCGGACACCAAGTTCTTAAGGATGTCAGGTACATACATCACACTATTCAAGCTCAGGGTTATATCAGAGGTCATCTTGAGAATGACTTAATCATGACCCTTCACGTCAGATGTGGCTGAGTTGCCCATGTACAACTTTTCCTCATTCTTCATATCTTCAAATGTATTGAACATCTCCTTGTTAAAGCATATATAATGAGTGGCCTCAGTATCCAACCACCACTCCCTAGGGCTTGATCCAACCGGGTTTGCTTCTGTCACAACTGCAGAGATATTGATCTCGGATACATATTTTGAGATCCCAACAACCACGTTTGCCTCGTGGTTCTTCTTCTTCTTTGGCAACCTGCACTCAGAAGATTTGTGACTCAGCTTGTCACAATTGAAGCACTTCCCTTGGAATTTTGGCTTCTTAGAGACTCCTCAATTAGGACCCAATTTGGATCCTTTCTCAGTCATGTTCTTCTTTGGTTTAGAACTTTGCCCATGCTCAACCATGTTGATCTTCGCTTCAGGCGCATTGACATCTTTCTTGTCATACTTCATGTGATCTTCTTGAATACAAAGCTTAAGAATCAGATCATCGGTCTTTATCTCCTTTCGCTTGTGTTTGAGATAGCTCTTGAACTCTTTCCATAAAGGAGGAAGCTTTTCAATGATTGCAACTACTTGGAAAGTTTCACTCGGGGTCATCCCTTCGGCATGTATCTCATGCAGAATCACCTGTAGCTTTTGGACTTGACTCATAACTGTCTTGGAATCCCCCATCTTGTAATCAAGAAACTGGCCCACGATAAACTTCTTGAAACCGACCTACGATAAACATCTTGGAACCAGCGTCCTCAGTTTTGTATTTCCGGACTGATGATTCCCACAGTTCTTTGGTTGTTTTCTTTGAAGAATACACGCTATATAGTAAATCTGACAGCCCGTTCAGTATGTAATTGCAGCATAGGAAATCCGAGTGATTCCATGCATCAATGGCATTCCATACCTGAACATCTCGCTCTTCACCACTATTAGGTTTAGGAGCATCTTCAGTCAAGAACCTACCAAGGTTCAGTGTGGTCAGATAAAACAACATCTTTTGCTGTCATCGTTTAAAATTCGGTCCATTGAACTTATCAGGCTTTTCCATATGATTCATTGGTAAAGGTACCGAATTCATGTAGGGATTTGCCATGTGAACATTCCCTTGAATCATATACTAACTCATCACCGGATTAGACATGTTTCTCACAAAGGAATTGATGGCTGGAGTCGTTGTGGCCACAGTAGGTAATACTACAGGTACTTGGCCCACAAACAAAGAGTTCACAGCCGAAGTATTTAATCTCATACTTGGATTAACTTCCGGAGTCTCTAATGGAACACTGGAGTTCACATTAGATTTGTTTACCATAATATCTGAAACAAAAACAAAATCGTTTTAGTATCACAGAAATAATAACACGGATATCAGTTGATATCAAACCAGATTTCACGATGGAAATCACAATCAGTGTCTGATATTACAGACTCGATTACCCAATTGAAATCGTAATTAATTTCGAAATCAGTGTCTAATAATAGACCCAATTTCCATAGATTAATATTATTTATCAAAATTGGAATAATTGTTCCAAAGAACCCGATTTCCACAGATAACGTATATATGAAATTGAAATCAGTGTTCCAAAGAACCTGATTTCCACAGTTGAAATACTGAACTAGTGATTATTCAAGTCCGTTACGAACAGAACCAGAACTCTGATACCAGAAGGTTTGAAGAAGAAAACGTTTTTTATAAAGAAAAATTATGAAAATTGTCTTAAGATTGTAAACACTAATTCCAAAACAAACCTGACTGGTATCTAGAAATCAGAGCAACAACACAAGAAAATCATGTTAGAAAACAGTGTTAGAACCGAGGCCCGTGTTTAGGGATGACAGCAGGTCGGGTTCGAGTGGGTTTTGTAAAATCCAAACCCTCACCCGTGAAAATTTTTCTCACTCACGCCCGCCCTTGAACCCGCGTTCTCGAACCCGTGTAGGTAAGCGGGTTCGCGGGCGAGTTTGAACCCGCAGGTTATGGCTGCACCCATACCCTTACTCGCAAATCCGGTAAACAATACGGGTTCACGAGTGGATGCTTCACCCCCGGGATACCCACAAACCCGCAACCCACAAACTCGCGAACCCGTGATTTGTCATTTGTAAATTTCCACATGTAATCACTTATTTGATACTTAATTGAATTAAATTTCCATTTCTAATTCCCTACTTGATACATTACAAAACAATAATAACCATAAATATAAAACGACCAAAAATAATTCAGATGTCTATGTATGTTTATATACAAGTATTTTATTTATGTGGGTTCATTTTTCCAACCTGCACCCGCCCGCGAACCCACCGGGTTTTTCATTAAACGGGTTCGCAGATCGTAAATTCATCATTCACACCCGACCCTACAGGGTGCGGGTCAAATTGCCATCCCTACCGGGCAACAAACCGAGTTTAAACTCACCAAGAAAACGGAGAAGAGAAAGACTATGGCTTTTATAGTCAAACCAAAACACTAGGGTTTTTGGATTATCTTGGTAAATATGTTTTTGATTTAATAAGAAAATAATTTAATTAGATAATATTCTTCAAAGAAATTTACTTCTAATCAAAACTGATTAGGTTTGAGGTCCATGATTTGCACCCCACCTTGCGTGTGCGAGAGAGCCTTTATGCTACACATTGTTGATAGCTTATATCACACATTCATTTATATGGAGTATATAAATGATTTCCCTAAACAATGCGGGATTCACTTTAATCCCTACACAATGGGTTCACTTTGAGACTCAATTTCTCATTCACCCATTAACCATTTTGTGAATTTGAGTATACCATTTCGAAATTTTTACGGAGGAGAATTCGAATCCACTTTAATCTTCCATTACTATAGAATTTATCATACTTAATTTGTGCTCTCAAATTAAGAGTTTATTTTTTCAACACTAACTTCCAAGGCAGGCATTAAACTAAATAAGTTTAAACGATCTTCCTGTTTTCTGGTAACATGTTACATGCATAAGAATGTTCCTATAACTCTGACCTGTCTATTATAGAATAATAATAAACACCACCTAGATATTAGGTGACTAAAAACAGAAGATCCAGAATTCATGTCTCTGTATTTCATTCAAGAGTCGAGACCATTATCAAGACTTTGTACCAATACATAAGTGATGCAATAAACTACAATTTGAAATAGCTGACATGTTGCCCATCAAAATTAAATGCTTCATGACTTGATCATAATTTGTCATGCCATAGTATATTTATAGAGATCAATGTTCCATTAAGGTCTGAAAGTAATACCTGACTTTTGGTTGAGACTCGTGTTAGCTTGAGGAAATAATTGGGTATAATTCAATGGTGAAAACTCACCAAGTCTGCAAATGGGTGAGTAAATTTAACAAACAATGATATATATCCTCAAATGGTCACTGCAATATCATTGCTTTATCTTTAATAATAATATTAATAAAACCTGAACACAATTTGAAGAATGAAAAAGTATTATGAATGTTGTCACAATAATGTTAAGAATGCAGAAATCAATGATGTGCACAAATAATTTCATGATTTTCATCAAACCAGACTGTAATTGACTAATCTCAGTGAAGCTATTCTCATAAAATTGAATTGAATTCTTTCATCAAATCAGATCAGTCAAATTGGGATAGTTTTAAGGTATATTCATGAATTGTACATTCATAGTGCGGTCTGTTTGTAGTTGTCTTCTTGGCTTCTCAGGTCATCTGCGCACACTCAACGTACAATGGTGTGTTTGTTACTGCGTCTGCTTGTTGTGACTAGTGTGATTAGAAACTCCAAGTATAACGATTCTGTCCATCCAATTTTCTACTTTTATCATCATCTGATTTCAAAACTGTTAGAACAATTTGAAGTCAGTCGCTAATTAAAAACCGAGAATCAAACACAAAGACATGATACAACAAAACTCAGTTGAGGAGAAGTTTCGAGCAACAAAAGTACAAAACAAAGTTTACTCCCACTCACTCGTTGTCGTCCATCTGGGATCTTCATCTTCTTCGTTTCCATTTTTAAAGTTTTGCAGTAAATGGTTGACTGAGTGAGCACGTCAGCCGATTCGGCTGGGCTCATAAATTAATCCGAGCCCACGTGACCGGTCACATTGGCTACATGAAGTTGGCGTGTTTGGTAGGCACGTGACGTGTCACTCGATTGACCCGACGCGGTTAATTCCTGTCGGCTACAAAGCAAAGTGGGCTTTTGTAAAATGTGAACTGGACTAATACACCTAACGGGCTTTAAAAGTGGATTTTGACCCCAAAAATAAACTGGCTCTCATAGATATTGTGTTGTCAGAAGTGCAGTGGTGGTTTAAACTCTGTGATCCGAAGGTGTGGTAACAGAAGGTATTTTGCACGTCAATCAGCTGCTTCTCAAGCTTGTTTCATGAGGCCAGTTTCAAGTGAACATGTAGGTAGTGCTAATTAATTACATTCTACTGTATATATGCACTTGTTCATCTAGCTAACTAGGAACTGATTCTTTCTTAACTAATAATTATTCCTGTTGCTAGAGTACTACTGTTAGCAATGCTTCTCAACAACCATTGTTTGCTAGACCTGGTACTGGTAGTAATGGCCCCTGCTATGCTTCTGAAGCACCTTTGTTTTCTAGACCTGCAAGAATGGAACCAGAGTACCCAAATTTTGCTCTACCACGACCAGCTCTGCTGCAAGATTGCAAATTCTCAACAGCTGACGACCATCCCAAGTTTGCCAAACCAGATGGAAGAATTGGTAAACAAGACAAGTACTTGTGTTTAAAGAGAAATATATATTCTGCTAAGGCTAATGGTAAGACGTGGTTCGGGTGACCAGCTTAAACTTCAGTTAAAGAATAATAATATATATATGTATTCTGCTATTTAATTAAGGCTAATTAATGGTAATTTGATAATGTTTCTGTTTTGTTTAATTTATACAGGAATTGAGGGGTACCCAACCCCAAGGATGGTTGTATCTGAACTGGGATGCAATTATGTTATGACTGTAGAGATTCCAGGTGTCAGCATCAATGATATTAGAGTGGAGGTCCATGACCAAAAGTAATTTATTAATATATTTCCATCCTTTAATTTGTACAATTTATAGTTTATACTAATTGCTGGTCAATTAATTATTCATTATGGTTATGTATGTATAAATGATCATTATCACTGGCTAAGTCATTTTGATTGCTGATCAATATATTGTTTTTAACTTCAAATTTGATTTGATATGATATGATAATTGATAAACATATTTCTTTGAATACAGTTTGACTGTGACGGCAAAACGTTCCACTCAATGTTGGAAAGTGGAAGGCTGCTCTGATGGTTCATCAATCTCTGCATATCAAAGGAGAAAATACACAGAAGAGCCATACCGGGTTTTCTGGCCGCTTCCCACAGATGTGAACAAAGAGACTGTTTCGGCCGAGTTTCTGTAAGTGAAAGCTCTTTATCGATCAACTTTGGAATGAATACACCAATTTTCTTCATTTAAGTATTTTTTTTTTGGGCCCAAAATAGTTGCACCTACTTATTGGCAGTAGATCATCTTCAATTCCTACATGGTTTGCCTCACTTGTAGTTGTTTATATAGTTGATTAAACATTTTGATTCTTTTCTGCTCATAATCCAAACACATCCTTATATTATATGTTTATGTAAAAACTGTTGAATATAGGTGTTTGGGGATTTTTTGTATATTTCTCATGTATATATTTACGTTTTACAGAAAGTAAACGTATATAGCTCATTCAAGGAGCTATTCTAGACTATAAACTAATTAAATCTATGATTGAGGTTGACCTACAATCAGTGGAGTCTAATATAAATAAAGTAAATGTAATTATTTATATATAATCACGACATTTTATTCTTGATTGGCAACTCACGTCAACAAAAACAAGTCTTCCAATTTGTTAATTGGTTTGTTATATATATAGGGAGGTGTTGCATGCATTTACTTTACATATATCCGGCCATGTTGTGAATTTAAATGGAATGGATGGTACTATGGTAGTACGTGTATTTTATGGTCAACAGCACACTGATTAATTTGGATGGTTTGTTTTGTTGCAGAGATGGACTGCTACGAATTATTATTCCCAAAAAAAATTGAGATATTGGTGGAGGCATGTATGTGTATAAGGAATATATAGTTATATAGGAGAAGATTATTATCAACGTATGTCGGTATATAGTACTGCATTATATGTTATATATACTTGAATAGTGTATGTATTCATCATACAAAATATAAAATATAACGAGTGAGTAGCTCATTGATATGTTAATGGGTTACTCATATATATATATATATATATATATATAGAGAGAGAGAGAGAGAGAGAGAGAGAGAGAGAGAGAGAGAGAGAGAGAGAGAGAGAGAGAGAGGTTACCCACATTTTTAATGGTAATTAATATGTTGATGGGGTTGGCTTGCCTTTGATTTTGATTAAGATGGTGATAGCTTGTTAACGTTGCATCCCAAGTTAACGTTGATTTTGTCTTTGATGTTGATCACTCTATGGCTCTATGCAACAGTCTAGTTGGGTGATTAGCTAGATCTTCAATATTCAACTGTAATTTCATAAGTAAACTGTAAACATATATATTCCAGTTCCATAATTATTTTTCGGTAATCTATCAGGTACTATTTATTTATTTATTTTGTGGACTATATTACATATATGCATGTACAAAGCTTATCAATTTATATTTTCAATCAATCAACATCTAACACCTACACTTAATTTGTAAGGAAGCTGTTTAGCAGCCATTTTATTATATTGAAGGTATTCAGATAAGGCATTGTATGTGGACGGCAAAAGAAAAATATTAATTGCGAGAAAAGGAAAAAAAAAATTGAATGTCTAGTGTTATTGGCTAAACCAGCCTAAACAAGATGTGTGGTCTTTAAAACTGAAAAGAAAGAATTGCACTTAAGTGAGAGCAATTCTCTCCCGTGTCAATTGTTGCATGTGTACATACATAAATGTAAGCATAAATTTAAAATCACGAAGATTCCGGTCCTGTTTTAATTTAGAGCATTTCCAATATTAAAGTGACTAGCATACCAATAATTATTGACATGGTAAAGATATTAAGAAACTTGTTTCTTATGTAACGTAAAAATAGATTTGATAGACAATCAATTCAAAATTTAGTCTCTAATGTTTATGTCTAAAACATAATTTTTTTTAATGATATGTCCATTTTTTTCTGTTTTATTTTTTATTTTATTTCCTTATCGAAAAATAAATGAAAAATTAATATTAGTTTTAAATACTTACTGAGTTAATCGATAAAATAACCGTACAACAGATCGTCTGAAAGTAGACTATTATATTGATAATATTTAATTTTTTTTTTTATCATATCAGCTTAAGGTTGAATATACACGGAAGCATTGGAGAAAGATTTATTAATAGAATGTCTATTAATCTTACATGACATATTAAACCATGACGAATACTCATTTCTTGATATCTATATATATTAGATATCTTTATTCTGAATTGTGAGTTTCACTCTCCTGTGTTTGAATGGGTTGTTTTGCTTTTGTTGCAATACTAGTACCTGTACTGGTGGTGCTTTGTCTTGCACAACAGCAAGTATATGGAGATGAGGACATGCACGTCAATAAAAGAAGATTGAAGAATAATGTGTGTGATATATACAAAGGGAGTTGGGTTTATGATGCATCATATCCTCTTTCCGAAACCAGCGTAAATTGTCCCTTCATAGAGAGAGAGTTCGATTGCCAAAACAATGGTAGACCAGACCATGACTATCTCAAATTTAGATGGCAACCCACTGCCTGCAACTTGCCAAGGTACTCTATTCTCTCCCTAGATCTGCTGTTGTTTCTTCTTCATCTTTTAATTAGTTGAATTCAAGAAATGTAAGACAATATAGTTAGTCAAAGTATTATTTATAACCCTCAAAGAAATTCTTCTTTATAGGAAAAGGAGGGGCTCTCTTTTCTAGTTTGAATCGATATATTAATTCAATAGCCTACGTAAAGAAGGTTCCTGGTCAATTTTTTTGTGTTTGTAAATCGTTAGTTTTCACCCCATAAAAAACATGCTTTCAAAAATAAATAAATTGTTTGTCATTTTACATATTTAATTAAGGACACATATAAACAATATTGGTTGCTACTTATGATACTCTAGGTCTAGGCTTAGTCCGTATGGTTACAGTCGAAATGATGAAAAATGTTATATTTTTTTTATGCGTTGCACTGATATCACTGTTTTAATAAGTTAAGTTTAAAAGACACATATTATGAGGAACAACCCAAATTGCCTTAAATAATCAATTTTTAATTTTCTTTGTATTTCCATCTCCACACTTTAATCACTTAAAACAGTAACTCTTCTCAATTTCTCTAATAAACTTATCTGAAAATCGATCTACAACTTGTCTGAAAGTCGACGTGTTTCAGCACAACAATGTATTCTGAGTCTTATAACAATTTATTCATTCCTTCTATCTATCCAACCCGAAGACGAAGATGATTTTTTTTTTACGAAGATGAATTTCTGGGTTTTCGAGACTTTTTGAAACATTTCTGAGTTTTTTTGAACCTAATCCGAGTTTTTTTGAAACACGTCCAAGCTTTTTGTTTAGGAAAATTAGGTTTGTTTAACTTTGAAGCTCCGAGGCCATTTGAAACATGTCTGTGCTTTTTTGAACCAAATCCGAAACTTTTTGAAACATGTACGAGCTTTTTCTTTAGAAATATTTGGTTAGTTAAACTTTATAGTGTACGAGCATTTTTATGAAAGGTTCGAGTTTTTTTATAAAAACTCCGAGCTTATTTTTCAAAGCTCTGAGTTTTTTTTTTAAGCGTCGAGTTTTTTTTTTTAGCTCCGAACTTTTTAAAACCGTGTCCGAGACTTTTTTCTAAAGGTTCGTGCTTTTTAAAACAGTGTCTGAACTTTTTTCTTACAATGTCTTTGTTTGGTTAAACTTTGTAGTGTCCGAGTATTTTTATGAAAGGTTTGAGTTTTTTTATAAAAGTCCAGAGCTTTTTTTTTTCAAAGCTTTGAGCCTTTTTTTTAAAGCGTCGAGTTTTTTTTTTTTTTTTACATCTCAGGGCTTTCTAAAACTGTATCCGATACTTTTTTTCAAAGGTTCGTACTTTTTAAAACACGAACCTACCTGTTTGGTTCCGAGAATTTTACTAAAGGCTTCGAGCCTTTTGTAAATACATTTCGAGCCTTTTAAGTACTGATTAGAAAAAGAGCTCGACCCTCGAATGCGTCTGCGTAGCGTCACTTCGTCGCCGTTTGAGTTATTGTATGAGTTATTGTATGGGTTTTTTATCCATTTATCGTAATATGTGTCTTTTAAACATAAATTATTAAAATAGTGACAGTGTTAAAATAACACATCCAAAAAATGTCATTTAATTTTTAAACTTACGGCTATATATCGAGCAACACAGTAAACACGAACCACATAATTATATACATATACCCCCTCAATATATATTACGAATAGATCTTTAGGTCCATATATATATATATATATATATATATGTTGAAATTTGTGGACTCAGTTGCTGAAGATAATAGGCCACACGACGTAGTCAATTCATACAATAAATGATGAATATGATACCCGTGCGAAGGAAGGAGTCCCTAGTTCGTTTGTTTAGTTTAATCAGTGATTATCTGCTTTTTGTTTGTTTGTTCCCGTGTTTCTTTTACTTTGCGAGTGCTTGATTGTGACATGGTCACATGGCTCAAATGCATATATGAATGTTTCTAAATAAATTATTTTTTCTATCTTATTTACATATTTGAACAAAATATTTTTGCAGTTAGTAGTTCAAAATTAATAAACTTGTTTTGAGGCTCAATTAATGGTATTCTATGTGAATTAAGTTTTGTTATTTTGTGAAAATTAGTGGATCAGAGTTGGTCTGTTTCTTATGAAAAGCCTACATCATGATTCAAAAACTCGTGAGTCTTGAGCCAGGCTGGATGTTACAAAAACTTCCGTGTACAACTCTAAAATTGGAAGAACTTAATTGGCTCTTAAGTCTCAATTCTCATCTCCTTTACTCAATTAGACCTTTTCTATTCGAGGAATTTATCATCATCATTCTTATCCCACATTATTAATTAATATAGCAATGATTGTGAGCTCTTAACATTTCTGCATGGCACTTTAATTTGTTAGTTTTGTACCTGCTTTGATAAAATATATATATTATCTATGTATTATTTGTATAATTGATAAAGAGCTTGCTGTATATATCCTAGTCCCTAGACTTTAATTTAAAATATCTATGCATTTGTATGTGATGGCTCAGAAAAAAAGAAGAGAAGTTGTGGTGGGTGGTCCTTTTCCTGTGAAAATGACGGCATTACGTAAATTTGTACTAATTCTTGAGTGTTTACAAAGCATTTCATAAACATGGACTAAATCAATTAATGTAAGCAGTATAAGATGCATGGAATCTAGTGGTTGTGTTTCTTGTGATAATTGTGGTTAACAAAATTAAAAAAGGTAAAATAATGCGTGCAAGATGACGCAACAGCAACTTAATTGGAATCTTTTTGGTCCAGTGTAGCTTAGCTTCTCACATCTAATGTTGCCAATATTTGACTTTGTTGTAGACAATGCTGCAGCTGCTATGTTGCTTTCATTCATTTTAATTTGTACTCCAACAAAAATAATGTTAATGGATTCCTTTAATAATAATATTGTAGGTTCAATGGACAAGATTTCTTATCAAGACTTACAGGAAAAAGCATCATGTTCGTAGGAGACTCGCTCAGTCTGAACCAGTGGCAATCACTCACGTGCATGCTTCATAAAACTGTTCCACAGGCAAAGTATAAATCAGTGAGAAATGGAGGCCTCTCCACCTTCACATTCCCGGTCAGCTGATATTAATTCCTCGATAATATTTCTAATAAAAGTCTATATATGCTTGAATCTTGATTGATATTTATTAATTGGCTCCCATCACAGAATAAATAAATATATTCAACTTTCAAGGTCGTATAATGGAGGCTGATCAATATTTAATTAAGATCGATTTTGTGATCATATGAATTAATTATTCCAGCATAATTGTGACATCACACCATTTCAAAGATTAATTATAACATATTGTTACAATTATTTGAGTATATATGCATTTATAATTAACAATTGATTTAATTTTAATTTGCAGACATTCAATGCGAAAGTGATGTTCTCTCGCAATGCCTTTCTTGTCGATATTCTAAACACAAGCAGTGGGCGAGTTCTTAAACTTGACTCCATTGAAGGCGGGAAATTGTGGAAGAATATTGATGTATTGATCTTCAACACCTGGCACTGGTGGCTCCACACTGGAAGGAAGCAACCGTACGTAAATAGATGACTCAGACCACTTTTTGATTAAGCTAATTTTGCAGGTTTTCTAAAACGTTACATCAATGTTAGTGTTAAATTAGGTTATCCATCTCTAACAAAAACCATGCATAGACATTATTTGATTAATCATTTCTTTGTATATATGGAGACGTACGTACAGATGGGATTTTATAGAAGTTGGAAAGGTAAGGGTCCAAGACATGGACCGATTGGTAGCATATGAAAAAGGGTTGAAGACTTGGGCAAACTGGGTTGAAACCAATGTTGATCCAACAAAAACCAAGGTCTTCTTTCAAGGAGTTTCCCCAGATCATATGAGGTAATTAATTTCAATACAATTAAGTATGATTAATCATGAGGAGAGTTTAAATAATAATAATTCATATATTGATGAAAATAACAGTGGAGGTGAGTGGGGCCAGCCAAATGGAAATTGCGTGGGACAGACACGACCAGTATCGGGGTCCATATATCCGGGAGGTCCAAATAAAGCAGAACAAGTAGTAGAGAGAGTGATAAGTAGAATATCAAAGCCGGTGTATTTGCTAAAGGTGACCACCTTATCACAGCTAAGAAAAGACGGCCATCCTTCTGTTTACGGCTCCGGCGGCCACAGAAATATAGATTGCAGCCACTGGTGTTTGCCCGGTGTTCCTGATACTTGGAACCAACTCCTATATACATCTTTCCTTCCTTAACAATTTATTTATAATTTATGCAAAAGGAGTCATGAGGTGTTGTTGATCGCTAAAGCTCAAACTTATTTGTTCTCATTATGAAATTAATTATCGTTGTGCATGAGCTATAGCTAATTGGTTTCCTATTTGGACTATTCATCTATTCACCTGTCTATAATATGGATCACTCTTAAGCTGTTTATACAATAACTAATAAGGAACGTAATTAATTAATTAACCTTAACTAAAAGGATGCTTATCACTGGTAACACACTTAGTAGTCAAGAAACCAATATACACTCTTGTATTAGGAGTAGAATACCCCCTAAACCACTTATCAATATACATTCTCGGTCAACTATAGCTAATTGGTTTCCTTTTTGGACTATTAATCTGTTCACCTATTTATAACATGAATCACTATTAAACAGTTTATATAATAAGAAACGTACGTAATTAATTAACCTTAACTAATTAGAATTTAGAAACCTACTTCACTAAAATTCACTAGTAAAACACTTGGTCAAGAAAACAATATACACTCTTTTATTAGGAGTAGAATTCCCCCTAAATCACTATAAATAGAGGAAGGATTATTGATGTAAGGCATCTGAAAACTATAGAGCTATCTCTAGCAGTCTTCGGCAGATAAAGGTACATTTAAATTGTTATAAACTTTTTCTAAATAAAATACTCCTCATGTTATTATTTCTATTCTATGTTATTTTCTTAATTTGTCCAATAATTTTCCTTTAAATTTGCTATTATTTATTGTCTATGTCCAATTTCTTGGTCAACCATGACCATAAACTCTGCAAAAAAATAAGTAATTCGTTTATCTAATGCGTGTGACTTTTATTCCATTCTAGCCGAGTAATATAAATATATATTCTTAAAGTTTAATTTTCATGCTGTGAACCTCAAGTAATCAATGAATCATTCTCTCATTGTAAAAGACAGAATAAAGGTTTATGGGAATTGGGAGAGGTCCATGACCATATATCCATAATAAACACCACACAATATTCAATACCCAATTCACGGCCGTTTAATTTGATATTTAAACACGCAAATTAAATCTCATATTTCTTTAATTTCTTTTCAATTAGTTCAATTGCTCTCGCAAGCTAGGCTATTCCGATCCGGTGGTAGTGGCTATGGGTGCATTGGGTGTTACTACAATACTGGTTTTGTTTCTTTTTCTTCACCAAGTTGACGGCGGCGAACTTGAAAAGAAGACAATAATAAGTAGTCGTTGTGATATTTTTAAAGGAAAATGGGTTTATGATGCTTCTTATAATCCCCTCTACAATGCAACACAATGTCCTTTCGTTGAGCAAGGATTCGATTGTCAAAAGAACGGTCGTCCAGACAATCTCTATCTCAAATACAGATGGAAGCCCACTTCCTGCAAACTCCCAAGGTACGTATCCCTTCTTCTTCTTCTTCTTTGATCCAATTTTCTTGTACGTTGTTGTGCATCAAAAAATTTCAAATTTTCAAATATATTTATTATTACACAAATTCATCTTAGATATGTTCTCACTGCTTAAGATCATCCATCTTAATTTAGCTTAATTTCTATGTTTAACAAAAAAAAAAAATACAGAAGAACACTAAAGATTTCACTCGTAATCGATATGATATAATAATTTGATATCTGTATGTATGTAACCATGCACGATCATATAGCATTAATTACCGTCGTTAAAGGCATAGAAACTTGCAATTTATATATATATATATTTTATTAGACAGATATATATGGGCTGTAAATTGAATAGCCTTTGAATCTCAAGTATGTGCTTGTCCTTGTCAGTAGGTATGTATGTTTGGTGAATGGGGATGGATATAGGTCCCTCTATTCCCACTTCTTAGACCCTTCCCCCATCCCTCCCCATTTCCTCATTTGGAGAAAATAGGGATAAGAATGTTTTGGGGGAGGTCCCCCCATCCCCATCCCCATCCCCAATTCCCAATTTTTCCCGTTTTTCTCTGTTTTTTCGTATCTCCGTTCCCCCATTTTTCCATTTCCCTATTTAACTAAAAATTATAAATTAAATTTAAAAAAAAAAAACCTTTCATTACAAATAAAAAATATCAATACATTACAAATTCAACATAAAATGTTTCAAATAATTCAAATATATATTATAATTATATTTATATACTTTTGGGAAAAATGGGGATCTTCATCCCCATTCCCATTTCAATTTAATTGTTGGAAAAATGGGGAAATGGGAATGGGGAGGGGTCCCCCCATCCTCATCCCCATTTTAATTTGGGGATGAAAATCATCCTCATCCCTCCCTCCCTCATTTCCCCATTTTTCTATAATAAAAAAAATCCTCAGATGAAAATGGGGTACGGAGATTTGGAACCCCAGGAATAAATGTGCATCCCTACTTGTCAGATAAACAACATATATAGCATATTTTACATTAATCAACCGAGATCTGATCAAGGAAGAGCAGTACCGGTTTCCATTGACTTCTCCAAATTAAAGTAATCAATATAGCCAAAATTAGAATCTTTAAATTTTATCTTTTCGTTTTTTTTTCTAATTTATTGGTAAAATGAATTCTCAATATATTATCCTGATGGGACGTGTGTTATGGCGTGTACCATGCAAAACTGACTATGCACCACAAATTAGTTCCAAATTATCTCTAATACATGCACCACATTGGATCGCTCACATTCACATATATAGGAATAGGACACATGATAACCATTTAATTTAGTATAGGAGTATACTTTGTTTATTTTGGGGACTTAAAAGCAAGAAAATGACTTGTGTATAATGCTACCAAACAAATATCAGTGTCTTAAATTAATGCTAAGCTATACGTTGTCTTGTTTGAACCTTTTTAGCATTTTGCAGGTTCAAGGGAAGATATTTCTTAAAAAGAAATAGAGGAAAGCGTATCATGTTTGTAGGTGACTCGCTTAGTTTAAATCAGTGGCAGTCACTTACATGCATGCTTCATGTGGCTGTGCCCGAGGCTAAATATACCTTGCATAGAAATACAATGGGCCTCTCCACCTTCACCTTCCCTGTAAGTCGATCAACAATATCTCTAAAGTACCCTGCAATTTATATAAATAAATAAATAAATTTAAATTAAACTTAATTATTATTAAAAACAAATTAATTATGGTGAGGGGATATGGTTTAATCGGGTTTGAAGAGAACCACCGTGAATATATACGCATGTGAATGTGTTGAAAGAAGTGATCAACTCTGATTTATAATTATAAATGATCTGTTCAACTTGATATTTATTATTATTACTGTTGTTATTACAATTTTGCAGGCGTACAATGTTTCAATAATGTTCTCTCGAAATGCATACCTAATGGATATAGTTCGTGAGAAAGGTGGTCGAGTTCTTAAACTGAATTCAGTAGCACAGAACGGAGAATTGTGGAAGGGAGCTGACACTTTGATCTTTGATTCGTGGCATTGGTGGCTACATACCGGAAAGAAACAAGGGTAAGATCACCCATGCATGACCATCCATCAATCATATATAGTGATATATGTATCTCAGCTCTTTCAATAATATTTAACATGCACAATATTAAATATTAATGAATTAATTTTAATTTGGTGGAATCAGATGGGATATGATTGAAGACGCAAACAATACATACAAAGACATGGATCGGTTTGTTGCATATGGTAAGGCTTTGAAGACATGGGCCAATTGGGTAAACTCCAATGTTGATTCTTCTAAAACCAAAATCTTCTTACAGGGCCTTTCTCCTGATCATATGAAGTGAGTAATTAACCCGGCAATATTAATATATTATTTATATACTTTTACGTAACATTCATAATTCATTGTAATTTTGCTATGTTGTAATGTATAGCTCAACAGAATGGGGTGATCCGAAGGCAAAGACTTGCAGAGGAGAAACGGAACCGTTACTTGGACATGATAATAAGTATCCAGGTGGTTCGCATCCAGCCCAAGGCATTGTAGATAAAGTCTTAAAGGCAATAATATCCAAGAAAGCGTATTTGCTTGATATAACAAGCCTATCAGAGCTTCGAAAAGACGGTCACCCTTCTTCGTATGGATTTGGAGGTCACCGTGGCACCGATTGTACTCATTGGTGTCTCCCTGGAGTTCCTGATACCTGGAATCAACTACTATATGCTTCTCTCGTTCGGCCCCAACACTAATTAATACCTCATATAATAATCTTAGTATTGTGTACCAATTATTATTATTTTAATATACAGTTAATTTTGTTAATAATTCTTCCTAGCTAGTATGGGGATATTGGTTTATGGAACTATTTCCGGTAATTCTTCTATTATAATATACATCTTTTCATGTTACCCTATATATTAGACATGGTTATCAAAAGTTAGAACGTAGTCAATGTATATAAATTCTCATTGTGTTTTTTTTTTAAATACAACTATTGTGAGATTAATCAGACTCTACAAGAACATTCTGAAATGTTACTCTTACTATTAAGGAGAGGTTACATATGAACTGCAACTCTCACATCGGCTCGGAATACTACTCTCACTATCGGAAAGAGGTTCCATATGAATTACAACTCTCACATCTGGAGAGAGAGCTGAACCTAAAAATCGGGAGAAAACACCCCACACATATTTGTAGAATGAGCATGATAGGACTCGAACCCCTGACTACTAGGTGTGAAAGGGAGATCACAATTCCTGACTACTAAGTGTAGAAGGGAGATGTATAATCATCTCCACTAAAAGGCGATGTGTATGTTTATTAATATTATTATTATTGTGTTGAATACCACAATTTCATTCCTTAGCCTGTAAGTTGTAACGGAGATAATTCTTAAATCACTATGAATGTTCTCCCCTTAACTGAGATAATTCTTAAATCACTGTTAATGTTCTCCCCAATGTAGGCGTTTTATTGGACTGATTTAGAACCTATGTTACATGGGCTACAAAACAAGGAAAGAGATGAACGATGGATAATAGATTGGGCCAATTGGGTCTCATTATAAAGCTCTTAAACTCAGCATGTTTTCCTCGTTTAATCTCTATTCTCTATTTCCTCTCTAACCTTTTTGTAAACATATTTTCATGCCTAATTAATTTGCTGCAGTGGAAACGGAGCAATGTTACCTTCTTTTTTTTTTTTTTTTTGGTATCATCAGTTTAATAATTTATATTTAAAATGCACTTATTATGGTGAACTATCCAAATTGTCCTTCAAAATTTGTCTTTATACTTCCATCTACACTTTAAAAAATAAAAGTTATATTCTCTTTCCAAAAAAGTTGTCTGAAGATAGATTTCCTGATTTTTTTTCATACATTCGTGACTGGTTTAACAATGTATCAAATTGTGTATGAATATGTAAATTTCAGAATTTGCACGAGGTTTTTTTTAATAATGCGAGATTTATTCTATTGTTCCGAGTTTTTTTAGTTATTTTTCAAGTTTTTTTATATTTGTTCGAGTTTTTTTTTTATTGATCCAAGCTTTTTTTCTATTAGTTCGAACTTTTTTTTTTGTCTGATCTTTTTAAAATTATTTTTCGAGGTTATTTTTCTTCTTTTCCGAGCTTTTTGTAATTATTTTCTGAGAATTTTTTGTATTGGTCTGAACTTTTTTTCTTTTAGTTCGAGCTTTTTTTTATTGGTCCAGGTTTTTTTATATTATTTTTCAAAGTTATTTTTCTTCCTTTTTTTTCCTTCTTTTCCGAGCTTTTTTTAATTTTTTTCCTCACTTTTTTATTATTTGTTCGAGCTTTTTTTCTATTAGTCCGAGATTTTATTTCTTGACTATTTGTGAGATTTTTTGGAAAGAATTCAATGATTTTTGTTTAAAAAAAAGCTCGAACCCATTTTAAAAAAGCTCGGACAGTTGTTGTAAAAGGTTAGACAGTCGACAAAAAACTCGGAGTTTTGAATAACAAAGCTCGAATTTGGTTCAAAAAAGCTCAACCATGTTTCAAAAAGTCTCGGAGATCCAAAGTTAAACAAACATAATTTTCCTAAACAAAAAGCTCAGACGTGTTTCAAAAAAGCTTGGAAATATTTCAAAAAGTCTCGAAAACCCAGAAAATCATTGAGTTTCAATGGAACTTTCTATCTCTATTTCACAACTCTTACTGTAAAAAAATGAATGAAAGAAATCTGATGGAACAACTACTGGGGATATTTTTGTTTGTTCATCATAATATGTACATTTTAAACATAAGTCATTAAAGTAATGATAATATTGAAATGTCACATCTAAAAAGTGTCATTTAATTTTTGAACCCTTTGATGTATTCACGGGGAATATGTTAGTTAATATCCGGCATCTCTTTATCATGATTCCTGATTGCTAGAAGAATGACTCTCTGACACATGCACTCTTGTCTCATATATATCTCTCTTAATTTAATTACCATTTTTTTACACATGTAGTAAGGTCCCGTTTGATTTTTTGTCTGAAGACTGAACAGTGTTGAATGTTACTGAAGACTGAATAGTGACTGAAGACTGAAGACTGAAGACTGAAGACTGAAAACTGAAAAACATGTTTTTTCTTTTTCACTGAAAACTGAATATAAGTGATAAGTTGTTTGTTTTTTTAAGTTATAAATATCTGAAAATAAATAGTTTTTCACTATACTCTTCTAACTATTATTTGTTATATATTTACATTTTAATATATTAATGACAACTCTAACATGTAAATTAATTCTAAAATAAATGTATTTAGTTATTAAAAATATTTCATACATTATTTCATTTGTTGACTTACATTAAAAATGAACATAATATTTGATGGTGATACATTCTAAAATTCTCAATAAATATTAATAAAAACAAAAAATCAACAACTATTTGATTTTAACCCAAATAGCATAGGCTGGTGCATCTCATTCATATATATATATATATATATATAATTTCTTCCCAAAATTAACATCTCAAAAAAAAAAAAAATCAAAACAAAATCATCATGAAAACCATTCTCCAATTCATTTTTAGAACAAGTGAAAAAGATGTACTCAAACTGTAATATATAATTAATAAAACTAATTATAAAATTATGGAAACAAGAAATAATTCTTACCGGAATATGCTAGGAAAATCAGTCACCAATTGTTTTTGTTTTGAAGAAGTTAGGTTTTCTGATGTTAAATTTCTTTACAGTGAGAAAAAAAAAATATATTAATATGATTAGGGCTTTAACAAAAACAGAATTGAAAATATACAAAATCAGTGAGAATAGTTTTGAAAGTAAAGTTTGTAATTAATTCTACTGAATTTGTGTTAAGTGAAAAGTGAAAAAAAATCACTTTAAAAAAAGTTGTTTTAATAGCTCATTAAGTGATTTTAGCATTTATAAAATCAAACAAAACAGTTGAATGAAACACATTAAGTATCATTCAGTGTTATGTTAAAAAATCAAATAGGATCTTAATAGTTTTGTGTATCGAATTTTATTTCTTTTTTCATATATATATATATATATAAACTAATAACATGGTGGGTTGATGTAATCTTAATATTCTAGACATGATATATACTTAGGTTAGATGGTGTAGAGTTGTTGAAAAGATTGGAAGGGAGATTCAATAAGTTTAAAGCAATGACAATCACTCAACTGGAGCTAGCTAGCTTGTTAACAAATATGATAGGACACCCTTGAGAACAGGATGCAGGGAATGATTTTTCCATAATGAGGCCTGATGATGCTCTCAATTTGAAGTTAGGTCAGGGACTTTTTGATGACATATTAGAGTATTTTCATAACGTTACTTGTATTAAAAAAAAATTGTGATACGTTAATATTGTTAAGGTGTGACATATAATTAAATTTAATAGACAATTAAATAAAAAATTAGTCTCCAATATTTCATTTATAAAATATATGTTTTTAATGATATGATATATTATTATTATTCTAATTGAATCTATTTTAGAATTGTTGAACAAAATAAAATAAGAGAAAATTGAGGTTGCTTACTAAACTAATAAGACGGTTGTCCAAAAGATCCTTTAAAATCAGTGAGTCGTGATAATAGTATCTAAACATAAACTTGCCACCTCAACTTGAAATACATCATATTAACTAATAGATTGTTCATCCTACTTGGTATTTAATTTTTTAACGACCCATATTAATATTAACGATGCTCTTAATGACGAATTAAGAAGTAGAACTTTGGGTTAATTGAGAATGCAAAAACTCGGGACATATTGAACTCATCGCATTGCATTGGTGTCTTCACATAGGAAGGAAACAACCTTACGTAACTCGTAACTCGTAACCCGCGATTAAATCTTTCTAAATTGGCTGCTGCGCCATCAAACATTAATTATTCATTTAATTTGTTTATTATAATTAGTAATCAATCAACATGCATGGACATATAAAAGCGATATAATTTCTTCATGAGATGATATATTGATGGCTTTATTCAAAGATTGTAATTATAAAAACATAAAGCCATTGGTTGCTTATTGGAGCTTTTAAAGAATGAGTATCAATGGGTCGACTCCAAAGTTGATATCCTACAAAAACTAAAGTCTTCTTCCAAGGCATTTACCCAACTCATATAGAGTTTGTTTTGAAATCACATTCAAATAAACTAATATATGGCTTTTACTCACCCCACATGAAACGGAGGATTATACATTTATACATTGAAAAATGGAAAAATACACGTTACAAAAATTACCATAGATATGATGTACGTGTAAAAAGTAATTCCAAAATCAAACCTTTATGTTATCTGAAAATCAAAATGCAAAACCATAAGAAAATCATGTTAGTAACACTGTTAGAACCGAGGTTCGAGTTTCACACGGTGTCCTTAAGACAATTTTGTCGGGTAACACCGTATGTGTAGTAGGCGATTGTCTCACAGGATACAACGGTTCAACAGTGGTAGGCCTAAGCAATATCCACTACCAGCGAACTTAAACCGAGTTTAAACTTACCAAGAAGACAGAAAAGAAAAAGAATTCGACTGTTCAAAAGTTTGTAGAATGAACATAATACTAGAGCTATTAAATAGCCAAACCGAAGCGTTAGATTTTGGGAATTAATTCAGGTAAATACATTTTTGATTTACTAAGGAAATAATTTAATTATATACTATTCTCCAAAGAGATGTATTTCCAATCAAAACCGATTTTGTATTTTTAGTGATCAAGTAAGAATTCAGAATCCAAACAATTAAAGTTTTCCTTATTCATCACACTCAAAAACGATGATTTAGGGAAGTGGCAAAATGTCAATCGGGCTCTCATGGTCCAATTGGAGTGGTATTCATGCCCGCAGGTCCCGCACACACGAGTCGTGCATTCGAAAGTTCGGGGTCCATGATTAATTAGCACCCCACTACGCGAGAGAGAGAGCCTCTATACCACACATTGTTGATAACTCATATCATACATTCACTTTTATACTACATATAAACGATCTCCTTAATTAATGTGAGATTCACTTTAATCCCAACGTAATGAGTTCATTTTGAGATTCAATTTCTCATTCATCCATTAATCATTTTATGAATTTGAGTATACCATTTCGAAGTTCTCATGGAAGATAATTTCAATCCACTTTAATCTTTCAATTTTATAGAATTTATCGTACTCAATTTTTTAAGATGAGTTTCACTAAATTTTCCAAGAGTACGTACCTTGCAATTGCAACTTAGAGAGTACGTATACTATATGATCATTATTCAAAGTTGAATAGTTTATCATTATTGTGATGGTAAGGGTTGTGAGTATTAATGATTGCAAGTGTATGTGGGAGCTGAGTGGGAGTGGAGAATGGGAACCACATTAACTGGACCACCGTATGATTACTAGGGGACTTGCTATGGTACGAGTAAGACTCTTGGTCATACCTTACAACATATATATATTAAAAAGTTTCAACCGGTTAAAAGAGGAAAAAAAAATTGTTTCACCGGAAATCGATTACACTTGTTTCTTACTTAAAAAAACAAACTCTATCTCTCTCTTCTCATTCTCCGATACACATTTCTATTTAAGGTTTTTTTAAGAAAGAAAAATAAAGAGATGAGGATGAAAATCATTTCTAAATTAAAATAGGAATAGGGAGGGGTCATCATTTTCTTATTTTCCTCAAACATATATAAATATAATATAAATATATTTACTCTTTTTACCTTCAAAACCTAATCCTGTAGATTTTTCAAAATACTTGATAATGAATTGATTGTTAATCTCTTTAGATTATCTATTAACATGATAATGAGTAAATTACTATTATGTATTTATGTTTTATAAATTAATTATTGATATATATATATTATTAAATATTTACTAAATTTCCTATTAATTCATTAAACACACCATTTACAATAAGTTTATAAGTTAAGTATTTTTATAATTTGTTACAAGTGAAAATTAAAAAAAAAAAATTGTTACCAAAGTCGTAAGAATGGTTACAGAGCCATGAATGTCGTTATCAAATCCGTGAAAATTGTTACATGTCAAAATTTTAAAAATTGTAAAAGGGTCAACAAAACCGTAAAATAGTTACCGAAGCTGTGAAGGTTATTACCATAGTCGATAAAATATTACAAGACAAAATTGAAAAAAATGAAAAATGGTTACAAATGCCGTACAAATAGTTACCATATCCGAGAGGGTGGTTACTATAGCCGTGAAAATGGTTACAAGTCAAAATTTCATAAATTGTAAAGTGGTTACCAAATTCACAAGTGAAATTTACATTGTTAAATATATATTTATTAATCAAATATATTATTTGAATATAAAAAATATAAAGGTTAAACATTTTAATTGACATCATTAAACATTCTACAAGTTTTGATTTTTTTTTTTAAATAACTATATAATTTTGATAACCGGAAGGAAACTCCATACACATGTTTATAAAATGTATATGATAAGACTCGAACCATCACCACCCTGTATGGAAAGAAAGTGCACCACTGTCCCACTCAACATTAAGAAATGATTTCTTTTTTAAAATCATATTAATGACTAAACGGTTTCTCTTCGCTTCAACGATATCCGGTGATAGCATTGTTAAAATAAACCAAAATAATAGGTTTAAATTATTGATAGTACATGATAGTGAGTAAATTAATAATATGTATTTATGTTTTACAAATTAATTATCGATATATAATATTAAATATTTACTAGTAATTCATTAAACATACTATTTGCAATAAGTTTACAAGTCAAATATTTTTATGAATTTCATGAAGATTTACGATAACTTGTTCACTGAATAAGTTTAACGTTGAGATGAACGTTCCGCTCGTTCAACCCACGTTAAACTTGTTCATGAAGGTTTACCATAAATTGTTCATTGCAACGTTAAATTTATTCTGTGAACAATTTTAACGTTGTGATGAACGTTAAATTTGTCCATAAAGGTTTACGATAATTTGTCTACCGAACAAGTTTAACGTTCAGATGAATGTTAAACTCGTTCAACCTACGTTGAACTTGTTCACGAAGGTTTACGTTAACTTGTTCACTGAACAAGTTTATCGTTTAGATGAACGTTAAACTTGTTCAACCAACGTTAAACTTGTTCAACCTATGTTGAACTTATTCGTGAAGGTTTATGTTAACATGTTCAATGAACGAGTTTAACATTATCAGTTGAATGTTAAACTCGTTCAACTTATATTGAACTTGTTAATAAAGATTTACGTTGATTTGTTTACATAACAAGTTTTATGTTAATTTGAAAGTTAAACTTGTTCATAAAGATTTACGTTGACTTGTTCACTGAACGAGTTTAAAATTGAGATAAACGTTAAACTCGTTCAACCTTTGTTAAATTTGTTCATGAAGGTTTACGCTGACTTGTTCAATGAACGAGTTAACATTATCAGATGAACGATAAACTCGTTCAGCCTACGTTGAACTTGTTCATGAAGTTTTACGTTGACTTGTTCAATTAACGAGTTTAACATTATCAGATGAACGATAAACTCGTTCAACCTACGTTGAATATGTTCATGAAGATTTACGTTGTCTTGTTCACGGAACAAGTTTAACGTTCATATGAACGTTAAACTCGTTCAACCTACGTTGCGATGAACGATTTATGGTTCATCGCAACGTAGGTAGGTTGAACGATAAACTCGTTCAACCCACGTTGAATATGTTCATGAAGATTTACGTTGTCTTGTTCAACCTACATTGAACTTGTTCATAAAGATTTACGTTGACTTGTTCATAAAGATTTATGTTGACTTGTTATCGGAACGACTTTAACATTCATCTGAACGTAAAATTTATTTAACTTACGTTGAACTTGTACATTAATTCAAAATTTTAAAACCTTCATTTCATTTTATTCATTTCATTTTATTCATTTCATATAGTAAAGGTTAACGTAATTTTATTCATAAAACAAGTTTAACGTTCAGATAAACGTCAAACCCGTTCTAGTAATGTCAAACCCGTTCAGGACAGTTTACGTTCACTTGTTCACTAAACGAGTTTAACGTTCATATCAACGTTAAACTTATTCAACCTACGTTCTTATTGTTCATAAAATGTTTACGTTAACCATTAGCTAAACGTGAACCATTATTAGCTAAACGTTAAACTCGTTCAACCTATATTTAAGTTGTTCATGAAATTTACGTTGACTTGTTCAATGACGTTAGACTAATTCAACCTACGATAAACCAATTCAACCTACATTGAACTTGTTCTGGATAATTTACGTTTATTTGTTCAGTCAGCGAGTGTAACGTTCAATTTGTTCGATTTACCTTCAACTCGTTCTTGAAATTAAAATAATATTTTGTATTAACTTTTTTAGATAATAAATAAAATATTTTTCTTATTTTAAAACATATTTTTAAACAATTCAATTTTTATATGTATATAATATGTAAAACTTACAGCAACCGGTTTCAACCGGTTGCTTTGTGGGCTGTCACCCACTTTCTTTTTGTTTTATATATTGTTTGTTAATTTGTACGGTACAACGCATGTTCCTGATGTGTACCATAGCCAAGACAGATTCGTAGGCACAAGAGACTGTAGAGAAAATACTAGGGCATCAGTACCGGTGTGGACTGTGGACTCTGGAGGCCACACAAACATGGACTGTAGCCATCTGATCTGCCATTCAATTCGTACGTAGTATATATATACTTGAAATCAACTACTCTTGCTTATACGCTCGATCAACTTAATTATTCAGCATTAACATGCATCATATATTCATATATATATATATATATATATATATATATTAATTAAGGAAAGAGTAGTCAGCGCGCAGCACAACAGCTAGCTGTAGTCTCCAAATGCTTTTGAATCGAAACAAATTAAGATATATATAACTGCCACTTCGTACATGTTTCAAAAGCACTAACATTTGTAATTTTGTATAGAACTCGATCGTATTAATACTCGTTCCAAATCCAAAGGAATGCATGCAAGTATTCAAAAAACATCTGCAATTAAAGTCAACGTCAAAAAGACCCCACTACTGTGATCTACTCTTTATACAAGTCCCATGAAAGATATCAATATATATACTACGTACATGGCCTATATCGTCTTCAAGCTAGCAGACTTATTGAAGATTGAAGATTCTCAAAACCGCGTCTTGTGAGTCCCACAGCCAGGCCATCCTCACACTTTACTACTTATATATACATGATTACTATAATACTGTTAAATTGTTAATGTTATGATCATGACTACCTCTCTCTCAGTCTCCCTCTGTCTGCATCATCCAATTCCATACTTGTCCCTTGTGTGGACTTGTTGTTTTCTACTTTTCTGCAATCCATATATGGATGCTGCTCTCAAAACGCGTACCCTTAATTAAATTCCAGCTCCAAGGCTGCTTGCCTTGTCTTCTTCTTTAATAACCAGTACTACTTCAATTCATTCTAACTAGTGGCTAATGCATGCCCCCGTTGACTTTGACTTCCACGTCAACCTCATTGTCGTTCACACTTACTTTACGTACATCTAGCTTACTATTTATAAATTTATAATCACTGACTCTAATCCATATTTAATTAATTTACACAGCCATGGAAATTGAAAGCCGAACTGCCAAGTGTAAACCAAATTTAGTAACTTTTAACTCGCTGATCAGTGAATCGCCAACCAGTAGGCCAAATATTCGAGTTCTAGGCTTCTAGCCAGCCAGATGTTCTGGTCAAATTAATTAGTGCATTCTAATATTAAACAGTCAGTCCTCCAGTTTGGTGAGACAATTAATGTTCTGCATATATAAAACAAGCAAGTTTGAAGCTTTTCTATATATATATATAGATATATAGTCAAGGGTCCACTTTAACGACGCGGTTGGGCTCTTTATATCATAAAACTTTGCAGTTGCGGCACTTGGATATATATATAAATCAATCCATCCCACCGTCACCACGTACTCACTGCTTTAAACTAATAACAAATATTCCATTCTCTCTCAGAACCCCCAAACTGAGACACTGAGCTCATCCACACTGAAAATGGGGGCTGCACATTTGCCATCTCTAAAGTACTTGCTTCTCCTACTGCATCTCTCATTTCCCATTATATTTACTTTCTCTGGATTTGCAGCAGCAGCCAGCACACCCAGCGAAGCCAAGCTCAACAATGAAGAAGGTACCGAAACTTGCTCTCTGTTCAAGCCCATTAATTAGGCTATATATATATATATATAATTATAATTGTACTTGTACTTACTTAATTAAGTTGGTTTGAATGATGATTTGAATAAACAGTGAAGACATTGAAGGTGATAGGGAGGAAACTGAACAAAACAGATTGGGAATTTGGAGTAGATCCCTGCAGCGGAAAAGGGAATTGGAAAGTGATGGACGAGAGGGATGGTTTTGAGAGCAGTGTAAGCTGTGATTGCTCTTTCAACCACAACTCCTCTTGCCACGTTGTAAGCATGTATTCTTCTCCTCACCATCATCATCCCTCTCTTTTACCACTTTTCAATCTGTTTCTGGCTAATACACGTGCAAGTGGAACAAGTTCATATTTTCAAGTATCATAATATAAAAAGCAGACTTTTTTTCATTTGGGTGTTTTGACTTTTGAGTTGGTGTTGTGCCCTACAATTGATCGATTACATTTGAAAAACTTGACATGGGTATTTATTTTCAGAGCTTTAAAAAGTCAGAATCTCTCAGGGATTGTCCCACCCGAACTCTCCAAACTTCGCTACCTTCAACACTTGTAAGCAAATTCAACCTATCTTCAATCTTCATTTATTTTCACTGAACCCTTAATTCACTTGTTGTGAATTGTGATTCTGCAATCTGCAGGGACCTGAGCCGCAACGTCCTCAGTGGTTCCATACCTCCACAATGGGCAACTCTGCGTTTGGTCGAGCTGTGAGCATCTCACCATATATATAATCATTTCAACTATTTTTTCTGTAATTTAATTAACTTATTAAAGTTGTATGCTTTGTTGCAGCTCCTTGATGGGGAATCGATTGACCGGTCCTTTCCCAAAAGTTCTCACCAAAATTACCACCCTTCTAAACCTGTACGTTTCTGGTGACACTCTCTTTGCATTTTAATTGTTCCATTATAACTTGTTACAAATGAAAAACACAACCATCGTAACAATTTAATGGGGTCTAAATTCTAAACAAGATATTCTGATCCATCCATGAAACTTTTCAGTTTAAATAGTTTATCTGAGTCTGATGGACGGCTTGACATGTTAGGATTAGATATTTTCAGCTCAATATATGATTTCTCTATCATTTTAGAATGAGCTAAACACCAACGCATCCATATTACAGGAGTATCGAAGGGAACCACTTTTCAGGACCCATCCCACCAGAAATTGGAAAGTTGATCAATTTACAGAAACTGTAATTTCTTTCTTTTCTTTCATGTAATTCAGTTAAGGAATTTGAACCAGCCATCCCAATTCTTTGATCAATGACATCAACATTACTGTTATCATCTTTCTTCAGAATTATATCATCAAATGCTTTCACAGGAAGATTACCAGCAGAACTCGCCAAACTGACCAACTTGACTGATATGTAAGTGGACAATCCCTAATGGTTGTTGAACCAAAGATTTAAATAATATACTATGTTATAATAATCATCGTAATAATATTTATTTCAGATTTTAGTTGATACATGTTTATTATATTGTGATTTACATGAATTTTTCTATAGTTACAGTATGATCTATCCTAGATTTTAAAAGATAACTGATTTTTTTCAGGAAGACTGATAAGTTTTCATCCCATTGTTACATTTTAGGAGGATAAATGATAATAACTTTTCTGGGAAGATACCTGAATTCATCGGTAATTGGACACAAATTCAGAAATTGTAAGCTGTCTATACCGTATTTGTGTATGTCGCATTTGGACTTTCAGCTACTACTAAATGCAGTTTCTTATAGTTTTTTAAATTTTTATTACAGACAAATCCAGGGATGCTCTCTTGAGGGCCCCATACCTTCTAGCATTTCTGCCTTGACTAGCTTAAGTGATCTGTATGAAATTCTAACTCCTCTATTGTTTTGTCATCACTAATAAAATGTGTTCAATAAGTGATAGATTTTCCTTTATAATCTTTTTAGAAGGATTAGTGACTTAAAAGGCAAAGAGGCTGCTTTTCCGCCATTGGATCACATGAAATCAATGAAGACATTGTGAGTTAAATCCGCATGATTTTTGTTTCTTTCTTTTGTACTTATTTTCTTGAATTTGTATGCATAAAATGCACACACACTTAATAAGTACTCTCTGTCAAACTGTTGAATGCAGGATTTTAAGAAAATGCTTGATACATGGAGAGATCCCAGATTATATTGCGCATATGAAAAAACTGAAAAACCTGTAAGTAATTTTGCCAATGACTTTGGGTCTTCTCACAGTCAGTGGTTCTTAATGAAACTTGAACCTTAAATACTATAATTAGCTTTCTATTTCTCAAGAAATGGTCTTAAAAATCTCCACAATTGTTTTGAGTTATTTCATTGTGATTGAAATTCGTATACACCTGGCTGTATCCATGCAGAGATCTCAGTTTCAACAACTTAACTGGTGAAATTCCTAAAACATTCATCCAACTGGCAAAAGCAGATTTCATGTGAGTGGAAGCCCGGTTAATTTTTATTTTTAATTTGTGTTGACTATATGTTTGCGGAAGCTAACATGAGATTATTATTATTATTACTATTAATTTTTTGTAGGTATTTGACGGGTAACAAGCTTACCGGGCCTATACCTAGATGGATCTTAGAAAGAAACCAAAATGTGTAAGTATATTTCCTTTACTTTGATTTCCAGGTTTCAGCTTCCATTTTTGCCCATTTTTGGCTTCCGAAGCTGTTGAAAACACAAAACAGCTATCTAAAAATTCTATTAATTGCTTTGGAAGCTTCTTGAAGTATTCAGTTGTTGAGATTCAGTGGTACAACTGGAGTCAGAATGTCAGATGAAACCAATTCCTTATAAGTTCAATAGTCTCATGCCATGTCAAGCAACATTAAGTTTCAGTTACAAAATAACACAATGTTATCTTTCTCTGCGGTTGTTCCAGAATCACAGTTAGGATAATTGCTGATGTTATTTCTTATTTTGATCTGCAGGGATTTATCTTATAACGATTTCACCTCAGGTGCAACTGAATGTCTTCAAGGGAGTGTGTGAGTGTAACTTGAAAACATACATCCTTTCAGTTTTACATCCTTATATTGTAGTTATAGTAGTGAAGCCTTTTAACTTATTTTTGCAGGAACTTAGTGGAGAGCTGCTCCTCGTCAGCTGATAAATCGTAAGAATCTTGTGCCCGTGTCATAATATATTTTATCAGGATATAACAGAATTAACATTTTCATTGCTTGTGATTTTCATACGACTCTGAACTTAATTTCCTTGTTTCTGTACTATAAACATACTGCAGCTGGTGATAATACTTCATGTCTCTTTTTTCTATGTTACAGAAGTAAAGTTCATCCATGCTTAAAACCGAACTTTCCATGTTCTGCTTCTAGAGATCAGTGTAAGTCAGTTTGGCCTTTTAATCTTCCGGTGTGACAGTATAAGGAAATATTAATAAATAGTCAGTGTGTACGATTTTTCTTGTACCAGAGTTTTACACTGACTGACTTAGTTGGTAGTTGGTAAAATAGCTTATGGGAAAGTATTTTTCATGACAATTTAGCAGTTGAACATTGAGATTTGACAGAGAGTAAAAGGTGATGCAACAAATAAGGAAATTTATGTTTTATAATATAGTTATTCTAAGTAATTTGAAATTTCATCAATGATTCAAAAATTAATTTTAAACTTCAAAGAGTGTTACGAGCTGATCATCTAGGATTTTGTTTCTTTTCTTGCCAAATGTATACTCAAGCCCTCTTTTGAATTGTCATTACTTAACAGATCGTTACTCCTTACACATTAACTGCGGCGGCAAGGAGTTTAACAGTAATAACACCAATTATGAAGCTGATTTAGAACGAAGAGGAGCTTCTATGTTTTACACTGGCCAGAACTGGGCATTCAGCAGTACAGGGAACTTCATGGACAACGATGTTGATTCAGATGTTTATATTTACACCAACACTTCAACTCTTTCCAGAGTATCTGCAGTCGATTCAGAACTTTATCGAACAGCACGCGTTTCTCCTCTCTCTCTCACTTACTATGGACTCTGCCTTATGAATGGGAATTACACTGTTAAACTCCACTTTGCAGAGATTATTTTAAAAAATGACAGTACACTTTACAGCCTGGGGAAACGTTTATTTGATGTGTACATCCAGGTAACTATACTTTAAACCATACACAATTTTCTCTCAGAAAAAAAGAGATTACCCTCTGAATATATATTAATTGTTTGTGTATAGGGTAAGTTGGTCCTGAAAGATTTTAACATTGGAGATGAAGCTGGTGGGACCGGTATTCCTATTGCAAAGACATTTACAGCAGCAGTGACCAGTCACACATTAAAGATCCACTTGTACTGGGCTGGAAGAGGGACAACAGGCATACCATTGAGAGGATTTTATGGTCCTTTGATATCTGCTATATCCATAGATCCAAGTAAGTTATTGTGACTTCATAGTTGATCTTTAACATGCAGGTCATCTTATGTTGCCGAGCTAGAATATTTCTGCCATAATTGGGTTTTATCCTGTCCTGGTACTTGAGTGAATTCCCATTAATATTGATCAGTACCTTTATTTTATAAAGGCTACCAATCATTTCTCTGTTAAATACAGCAGCATTAATGGATTCTAATTGCATCCCTATCAGTTGTGTCAAAAAGATTACAGTCAAATCTCAGTAATTGAGGCCCACTAAAGAGAGTAGATGAATTAAAATACGGGGAGGAATTTATTATCCTATATAATGTTGCAAGATAAGGAAAAAGTTTCTAATATCCATTTATGATAGACAATAGAAAAAGCTATATAGTCAGAACTAAGTTCATGGTAATTAGCGACCTTAATGGAAAAGGAATTCAGTTTTAAATTATTATACAAAAAATTTAGTGATCTCATTTATTGTATTTAGTTGACTTGCCCTTGCAATTGATTAATTGGAGATAACGCCTCTTCTTGCACAGACTTTAAGCCTCCTGTAATTAAGGGCAAAAAGAATTATGTCATGATAGTGGCTGGGATGGTGGTGACAGCAGTATTATTTCTCCTCTTGGTCTTGGTTATCATGCGGATGAAAGGCTGGCTGGGAGGCAAAGACTTAACAGATAACGGTAGGAAATACTCCATTGAACCCTATTTAAGATACCATAAGTCCAGTATACTATCAGAATATTCATTTGGTTTTGTCAGTTTGACTATAAATAATTTCCTCAAACATTATGATGCCATCAATTTTCTAAATTATAAGGTGCATATTATCTTTTCCACTATTCCTGCATCTGAGGATTCGAGAAAAATTATCAGTACTTGTTCTTATGATGACCTTCATTGTGGCTAGCGGGTCCTACATGAACCCAAGTGTTGTATATTATCAATATCACAAGATATGATGTCATGACAGTGAAACAAATCCAAGGCCATTAAGGTATTAAGTGGGAGATCTGAACAGGTGTATGCAGTCCTACTAAACCCAATATAAACCAATGTGCAATTCTCTTATAGGTACAGAGTGTGTACTATGCGCTCATTATAAATTTGATGTCATGTCATGCTCTCTTCAGAAAAATATTGTCACTTTACTAGAACATAAGAAAATAATACATCAGTGAAGTCTCAACTCAAGTTTACAGCTTTATCTTCAACTTCGACACCTCCCTCATATTTTGGTTGCAGTCATGACTTTATGTAATCTTGGGCTAAATTATCACATACGTACAAAATTATGTAGGGTTATAGGGTGCAGACTGAAATATCTTTTTTTTTTTGGGTAAATAGCAGACGTAAATATCTCTGTACTGATATTATACTGCATTATTGGCAGAGCTGAGAGGTCTTGATCGACACACAGGATTATACAAACTAAGACAGATTAAAGATGCTACCAAGAATTTTGATGCAGCAAATAAAGTTGGGGAGGGTGGTTTTGGTTCAGTTTACAAGGTAATGTTATGTCTCATTGGTTGAATTTTATTCCACATATTCTTTAATGTGCCATATCCAGTAGAATAAAAATCAAGACTTCCTATGGTTCACCCAAATAATGAACGTGCTTTTAAGGAATTAAGGCCCGATCAGTTATGAACAGTCAACTATGAGTATGCAACCATTTGAAGCAAATATCAGCTATCAATAGCCAAGTAGGTTTTATTCTTTCGTATTTAAGTCGAGAAACTACAGCATGTGCTAAACTGAGTAGTAATTTTTTGTGAGCTACTAATGTCTCAAGCACTTTAGATAGCAAGTTCTCCTTAACATGTAGAAACATCCAATTAGGAGCATGAGACTAGAAACTTCTATTCCGAGTGACAATTTACTAGGATGTGTAATTCTTCTCATTTGTCTGATATAATTCATTAATTTGCTATCATTGAGTCTGAAATGAAGGTATTCATTGGAATGCAGGGTATATTATCAGATGGGACTGTAATAGCAGTAAAGCAGCTCTCTTCGAAATCTAGGCAAGGAAATCGTGAATTTGTTAATGAAATAGGCATGATATCTGCATTGCAGCATCCAAATCTTGTACAGTTGTATGGATGTTGTGTTGAAGGAAATCAGTTGTTGCTAATCTACGAGTACATGGAAAACAATTGTGTATCCCGAGCTCTTTTTGGTAATCTTAAAACTTTTAATGGTCCATATGTTCCACTTCATCTATTTGCAATCTTTAACTTTTTGTCAGCTGCTACAGAAGTAATTAACTTTTATCCTAAACTCTTCACAGGAAAGGATGCAGCAAGCAGATTAAAACTAGATTGGCCTACAAGAAGAAAAATTTGCATGGGAATAGCTAGAGGTTTAGCCTACCTTCATGAAGAGTCAATAATAAAAATTGTGCATAGGGATATCAAGACAAGCAATGTCTTGCTTGATAAGGATCTAAATGCTAAAATTTCTGACTTTGGTTTGGCAAAGCTCTACGAAGATGACACTTCTCACATTAGTACACGGGTTGCTGGAACCATGTAAGTTCTTCCATAAAAATAATAAAGATTATTTTTCTTATATAGATGAATTCAATTAGAACCTGTGACTGTCTTTATCTAGTGGAGTAAAGTAAACTATGCGTTAACACGCGGAGTCTCCAAATTGCTAGACCTTAAAATAACCGGTACAATGTCTTGGTGTATATAGTTTTAAGTATAAGCATTAAAGATAATCAACCATGCCTTCCTTAGAACCAACTTAGCCCCACGTTATTCTTCCATCAAGACTCTTACTCTTACCTTTTATTAATATTTTTATTTTGAGTGACTTTGTGTGCATGTCATGTTAAAAGAAGTAGAATTTTACATAGTATGCTGAAATGTTACAATCGTACAGAGGTTATATGGCTCCTGAGTATGCAATGCGTGGTTACTTGACAAACAAAGCAGATGTATACAGCTTTGGAGTTGTTGCATTAGAGATTGTGAGTGGAAAGAGCAACACAAACTTCAGGCCAAATGAGGATTTTGTTTACCTTCTTGACTGGGTAATTAAATTTTAAGTGCAACTTCTTTCTGTTTAAGCCTTTGTAATTGCTTTGATAATTACTAGCTGGACTGGTTGGTTTGTTTCAGGCCTATGTTCTCCAAGAGAGAGGAAGTCTGTTGGATCTAGTTGATCCAAACTTAGGTGCAGAATATTTGTCGGAGGAGGCCATGGTGATGCTTAATGTGGCTCTCTTGTGCACAAATGCTTCCCCTACTTTGAGGCCAACAATGTCTCAAGTGGTGAGCATGCTTGAAGGCCGAACTGTCGTTCAAGACCTGCTCTCAGATCCTGGGTTTTTAGCCATTAATTCAAAAGTTAAGGCCATGAGAAATCACTTCTGGCAAAATCCAAGCCAAACACACAGCTTCTCAACAGATGGTCCTTGTACTGATAAATCAAATTCAAATATAAAACCAGAAGAAAGTGACTCTCCTTCAAGACCTACTTCTGTTCAGTATGGTTAAGTATATATATATATTAATTAATCACATGAGAAAAGTCTAACTGTATATTCTCTCTATGTAGTTTAAGTTTTCTAAACACCAAGTTATTAATAATATTGTTTTGAATGTATTAGATCATAGCATTGTTGATAATTTCATGATCTATCATTATCTGAGGATTCAAATATATTTCCTGTCCTCTGTGATTGATGTTAGTGAATACACAATAAATGTATTAAAACTGTGACTAGGCTTAAAAATTAATAAGACCCAAATCCTATTAATTTTAAAAATTTACAAACCTTCTTAACAGCTACTAGTAGCTATACGATTAATTACCCAAATTCAATTATTATTATTTTTAAAAAAAGTTGGCTGCTCTGAGGTAGACATGACCATGGTTCGGTTCGAACCGTGGAACCGAACCGTAACCGTGTGAAATAAACTGGAACCGAAACAGTGGAACCGGTTTCGGAACCGTGGGGTCTGCGGTTCGGTTCCGGTTCCTTCTCTTGAAAAACCGGCTAGGAACCAACGGTTCGGTTCCGGTTCCTGGCCTTTATTTTTTTTTAAAAAAAATTGAATTTAAAAAAAAAAACCTTATAAGAGCCGTTGGGCTCCAACGGTTCAAATTTTTTTTTTCCCCTTTAATTCTTTATTTCCTATAAATACCCCTCTAATTCATTTCTTATCATACAATTGCTCTCTCAAGTCTTAACTCTCTCTCAAATCTCAATTCTCTTAATTCTCTTCAATTATCTCCCAATTAATCAATTATTTATTTGTTTATATTAAGTGTATTGCAATTATTATTTTTTAAAATCATTTTAAAATCCTTGTCAACAATTTTTATCTTAATTTTTTTGAAGAGTTTATTTACAAATTATTTTTTTCGATGGCAAGTGGAAGTGGAGTAAGAGATATTCCACCAAGGCATTCCGTTTCCAGGACCGGTAAGGGTCGTATGTCGGAGCCGGATCCGGTCCAACCAGATAATATCGGTTTTGATGACACCGTTTACCATGAGTTCCTGCAACGACAAGCCTATCTTGAATCTCTAAACTATCCAATCAATCCAAATCCCCATTTAATAATTTCTGAACCCAATTCTAGCCAGCCTAGCGCCCCTAGCCCCCCTAGCCCTAGCCCTAGCCCTAGCCCTAGCCCTGGTAATATGACAAGCCAATCAGAAAATATACCCGATTTTGCTGTAGATCCAAATTTTGAAGAGCCGGCAGAGAAGGATAAGAAGCATATCAAATCTGATATATTCGTTCTCCACATGAAGAAAGTTACGAAACCGAATGGAACATGTTGGGCGGTGTGCAATTACTGCCCTAAAGAATACAAGTGGACTAAATCTGGAGGATATGGCATATATATGAAGCATATTACGACCCGTCATCCAGCAGAACTTGCCAAGGGGAATGCACAATCTCAAATTTCCAGGTTTTTTACCCCTGACACTCAATTATTTAAATATAGTGATCAAGCTAATAAAGAATAATTAGCTAGGATGGTAGCCGTAGAACATTTACCTTTTAGTTTTGGTGAAAAAATTGGTTTTATTAAATATTGTCATAAAACATTAAATCATGATGCATGTCGTGTCCCTAGGACCACTCTCACGCGTACAATGTATGATATTTATAAAAAGGAAAAAAGGATTTAAAAAAAAATATTTTGCGAACTATATAGGTCGTGTTTCCGTATGTGCTGATATATGGACTAACCATTGGCGAATGCATCCATACTTATGTGTAACTTATCATTATATGGACAAAGCATGGACAATACAAAAAAGAATTCTTGCATTTAGAGTTTTTGATGATGCACATACTGCTGATAATATTTATAAAAATATGAAAATCATTTTTGAAGAGTATAAAATTGAAAGCAAAATTTTTTCAATTGGTTTTGATAATGCTTCTAATAATACAACAGTTATTCTCAAGTCTTAACTCTCTCTCAAATCTCAATTCTCTTAATTCTCTTCAATTATCTCCCAATTAATCAATTATTTATTTGTTTATATTAAGTGTATTGCAATTATTATTTTTTAAAATCATTTTAAAATCCTTGTCAACAATTTTTATCTTAATTTTTTTGAAGAGTTTATTTACAAATTATTTTTTTCGATGGCAAGTGGAAGTGGAGTAAGAGATATTCCACCAAGGCATTCCGTTTCCAGGACCGGTAAGGGTCGTATGTCGGAGCCGGATCCGGTCCAACCAGATAATATCGGTTTTGATGACACCGTTTACCATGAGTTCCTGCAACGACAAGCCTATCTTGAATCTCTAAACTATCCAATCAATCCAAATCCCCATTTAATAATTTCTGAACCCAATTCTAGCCAGCCTAGCGCCCCTAGCCCCCCTAGCCCTAGCCCTAGCCCTAGCCCTAGCCCTGGTAATATGACAAGCCAATCAGAAAATATACCCGATTTTGCTGTAGATCCAAATTTTGAAGAGCCGGCAGAGAAGGATAAGAAGCATATCAAATCTGATATATTCGTTCTCCACATGAAGAAAGTTACGAAACCGAATGGAACATGTTGGGCGGTGTGCAATTACTGCCCTAAAGAATACAAGTGGACTAAATCTGGAGGATATGGCATATATATGAAGCATATTACGACCCGTCATCCAGCAGAACTTGCCAAGGGGAATGCACAATCTCAAATTTCCAGGTTTTTTACCCCTGACACTCAATTATTTAAATATAGTGATCAAGCTAATAAAGAAGAATTAGCTAGGATGGTAGCCGTAGAACATTTACCTTTTAGTTTTGGTGAAAAAATTGGTTTTATTAAATATTGTCATAAAACATTAAATCCTGATGCATGTCGTGTCCCTAGGACCACTCTCACGCGTACAATGTATGATATTTATAAAAAGGAAAAAAGGATTTAAAAAAAAATATTTTGCGAACTATATAGGTCGTGTTTCCGTATGTGCTGATATATGGACTAACCATTGGCGAATGCATCCATACTTATGTGTAACTTATCATTATATGGACAAAGCATGGACAATACAAAAAAGAATTCTTGCATTTAGAGTTTTTGATGATGCACATACTGCTGATAATATTTATAAAAATATGAAAATCATTTTTGAAGAGTATAAAATTGAAAGCAAAATTTTTTCAATTGGTTTTGATAATGCTTCTAATAATACAACAGTTATTCCTGCTTTAATTGAATTATGCAAGCCTTATTTTAATAGTAAATTTTTTCATCAAAGATGTGCTTGCCATGTTTTAAATTTATGAGTTCAAAAAGGTTTGGAAATTCTTCGGGCTTTTATTAAACCCATTAAAGAGGCCCTCTCATATTTGTGGAAACATCCTAATGTTATGAAAGCATGGGTAAGATTTTGTAAACAGCTAGGTAGACATCCCATTAGATTTTCTCGTGATGTTCCAACACGTTGGAACTCTACTTATAAATTGTTTTGTGAAAGTTATGAATATAAGGATTTATTAGTTTCTTTTATGCAATATAATGTTAGTCAAATCAATATTTATACACACCATTGAGATGTTTGTACAAAAATTTGTAATTTGTTAAAAGTTTTTAATAGTGCTACTAACAATTTATCAGGTATTTATTATCCTACTACTCAATTATTTATTATTGAGGGTTGTAATATTGCTGGTGCATTTGCTGACTGTTCATCTGATATACAATTACAGACATGCATTGAAGCTATGAAAAAAAATGGTTAGACTATTATAGAGAGTTTCCAACTATTTACCTGCTTGCGTTGTGTTTTGACCCACGTTGTAAACTAGATGCATTGACAGATTATTTAACTCTTTATTATAAATGTTTAGGTATACAATTAGAAATTAATACTTATTGTGCTGCAATTAAGATATTATTTTATCAGTTATATGATGAATATCGTAGAATTTATGGTTCATCATTAAACATTAGTGTTCCACAAAATGAAAATGTCTCCCAAACTCGATCTTTTGGAGTGTTGGGGGCATGGTCTGCACTTTTATCCCAAAAGATCAAAAGATTGCGAGGTTCTTCTTCTTCTTCTTCATCAAGTCCGATCTCGTATGATGAGATAGAAACTTATCATAGTACCAATTTTGAGTTTATAGGAGACAATGATGTGGATAAATTTGATATTCTACATTGGTGGAGAGAACATGAAAAGTACTTCCCAATCTTATCTATAATAGCCAAACAGATTCTTGCAACACCGGTTTCTACAGTGGCTGTGGAACAAGAGTTTAGTGCGGGTGAAAATATTTTGGATGCAAAACGGTCGCTTTTGAGTCCAGAATCAATTCAAGTCCAAGTGTGTGTTGATGATTGGACAAATGCTGGATATAGACAACAAGAAATGGAGCTAGAAGTTATTTATGATTTCTTCGATGATGATCACACCACCGGCACCGGAACGGATGACAGCGATTAGTCACAGACTTACAAAATTACATATGTAAAAGACAATAAAATGTAAAAGAACTACGTGGTCTTTGATTCCTCTAAACCCCGAGTCCGAGAGGATACGTAGGCAACTTAATTTTGGTACAAATTAAGTGCAAGACCAATTTTTTTAATTTTTAGTTTTATACATTTATTTCAATTTATGTATTTAGTATTATTTTTTTAAATTTTAATTTCGGCATACGGCCTTACACAATAAAATTCATTTACAAGTTCATATTATTACATGTCTTATGTTTTCGTATTTTTTTTTAAAATGAGTATAAATGTATAATAAGAAGAAAAAAAAAGAACCAAACCGACCGGACCGGACCGGAACCGGAACCGGAACCGGAACCGCGGTTCCACGGTTCCGGTTCTGGCTCCGGTTCCGGTTCCGGTTCTGGCTTCTTCCAGAACCGGAACCGGGGTCATGTCTACTCTGAGGTAACTCCCTTGTCATGTGGAGCTTCAGAAAATCTTTGATGGGTGCATCAGAAAATCTTCACACATAGCAGTGATGAGTTTGGTGCATCAAACTATCAGGTATTCAAGTTTGGATTGATTACATTATATGTTCCCTTGATACAAATAAAATACTTTAAAAAGTTAAATTATATGATAATTGAGGCTACATTGTGTAATTATTTCAATAAAAAGTAATTACAATCAGTTTCAATGTCCCTGTTTTAGGATTTAATAACATGTCCGTTTAGTAATTCATTTTCAGACGAATTGTTCATATGATTAATTCAAATCCTGTTAGAATAAAAGTTCTTAAACCTATAACAATATTAATTATTTTAATTACAAATTCAAATTCAAAGTAGGAGTTATCATCTTTAAAAACTCAAATTCAAAACATTGGGGGTTACAACACGTTAATATATTTTAATGTGTGGTTACATAGAATTTAAATCAAACATTAAAATATATGTTACGAATTCTTTAAAATGTTTGTATTTTTATTTGAATCGATTGCAAAATGGTTGTAGATATTGCCACTTATAAATATGATAAACACATCAATATTTATAAGAACACCCCGTATTTAAAATTTAAAATTAAATAATTACTATAGACACTCATTTTAATATCAATAACACCCTTATTAATTAAAAGAATGTATTTCATTTAAATACATTTTGTTTATAAACTCTTTTAAATTATTAAAACATCCAATTTTATAAATGATAAATTCTTAAATTCTCCAATAAAAACAAAATTAATCTTGTATTATACAAGGTTTGATTTTGTAAATGTACGAGAATAAATAAAAAATCCAAAAAATCACAAAAAAGAAAAACATAATAAAAAATAGCAATGAAGAAACAGAGTTCCTTTGATTTTTCAGATTAAAAAAATATGAAATCAATTAGTTCACATTAATTTTAAACAAACAAAAAAAATTGATATATATATATATATATATATCGGATTATCTCTTACCTATTATGTTATTCAATAAGAAAAGCTTAGATATGACCTAGTGCTAATTATTTCTAAATTAGAATTTATCATCAAAATTAGGGTTTATTATAATTTATTTTAATAGAGATATATAATCTAAGATATGAGTGTAATTAATGGATATACATAATACTTGTTTTATTTTTAATTAAACTAATTTATTCTTATTAGTAAATATCTATTAAGATATTTTTATAATTAAAATTTTTATTAAAAAATATGTATGTTTATCATATTTATGATTGACAATATCGACGTTACAAAATATATTGACATAAATAAATAAGTCAAATGAAAATGATCCTCATGCAAGTTGTATCTCATTATATTATTTAAATTCTTTAATCATTTAATATTTCTAATTATTTTTACAGGGAACCTCGACGGTACGAGAGAAATTTATTTATGTGATAAAAGAGGTACATCCAATAAGGGGACATAAAGAGTCCTACCCTTTAGTTATACATAAAACTGTTACAAAATCCCAAAATATATAATACATGCATGAAAAACAAATGCAATACAAAATTAATGCATCAACTAAACCTATAATCAAGAGAACTATCAACTTCATGTATGAGAATTCTATCGAGACTTGCAAGATGAAATTTGGACTATGGCAACCATTTACCGTGAGGACCAATACTTCAAGTTGTTGGAAGAAAAACTAACGCATCAACTAAACCTGTCCCCACATTCTCTTCAATCTCATCAATTGCAACCCATTCGGTTATATCTGTGCAGAATTCGTTTCCAAGGATTACTCCAACAACCAGCCCACTCACAGACCCAACCAAAACTATTTTCCAATCAAATGCAAATTTAGACTCCGAGCCTCGATCTTCTTCTTGCTGTGAAGCCTCCAAATTTTCACACATTTTTGATAAAGGTTTTCCACACAATCTAGGGTTTCCCTCAAATGATCTATTTTCAAATGTATCAAACCGGTAACCTTGTGGTATACGTCCCTTGAGATTATTATGTGATACATTAATGAATGCAAGGGACGTGAGTGCCACTAATTGTTGAGGAATCTTTCCCTAAGAGATTGTTATTAGAGAGGTCCAATGATTCTAGCTCTTTTAGGTTACCCAAAGATAATGGAATATAACCATGGAAATTATTATTCGACAAATTGACGTGCTCTTAAATTTGAAATGGAAGCTGGAATCTCGCCTGTGAATTTATTTCCTGAAAGACTAATGCCTGTGAGCTTATTCGAGATCTTCCCATATGCTAGCTCTATGTCTCTGTTATTCATCACGAATGCATAAGCATAGCTTGCAAAGTCAAAATAGGCACTAACAAAAAATGAAGATGGATAGAGTGTGTTTTCCATATATGTTAGCTCGCTTCCGTTGACAAGTTTCATGGAATTCCAACAATGGAAGTATTTTGATGGAAGCTCACCCATAAACAAATTGTGAGAGAGATGTATAATTTGCAATTTGGAAAAATTAAAATCTCTCTTTGGATCTGTTATAACACCGTGGAATCTGTTGGAAGTCAAGATAAGAACCTTTAATTCTGGAAGAATTTCCAACCAAGAGGGAAAAATATCTGTGATTTGGTTATATCCGAGATTAAGAAATTCCAAGGATGTGCAATTGGCCAATGATTTTGGAATTTTTCCTTGCAACTTGTTGTGACTTAAATCAATCATCTTTAGGTTTGGCCCAGTCACGAAAGTTTCAGGAATGCTTCCATCAAAATTGTTTCCTTGTAGACCCAATAATACTAGGTTGTAACTAGAGTTGCCGAAACATGGTGGAAGCGCACCACTTAAATTATTGTAAGACAAATCAAGCGCACCGAGTTGATTCAATGTTTTTCCTTGAACGTCAAAATTTTCTGACAGATCAAGGTATTCCAGGTGGGAAAGCTCCAGAATCTCTGATGGTATTTGACCAGAAAAGACAGAAGAAGAGAGATCTAGATGTGATAATTTGGAAAGGTTGTTGATCTCAGAAGGAATTGTAGAACCAGTGAAGTTATTCCAACTAAGGCTGAGCCATTGAAGATGGACAAGACGAAACAGCGTGCTGGTAGAGTTTATAGAACCATGGAGACAGCTGCGGCTGAGGTTCAGTCCGACCACGTGACCGGTGTCCTTATCGCACCGGACACCATCCCATGAGCAGCAACTTTAGGATAACTTTCATAATAATAAGAACAAAGATTTTTATCGATGAGAAGGCTTTGCTTGAATTGCAACAAGGCAAAACGCTCATCATCGTGGCAGAGAGGGTGCCCAGGAGCAGCAACCGAGAGGTGAAAAAACAAAGAGCATAAACACCAAGAAACTTGAAAACGATAACCCCATAATGATGGTTTTATAGAAATTCTAGTAGAGGGTAAGCATGGCAGTGGATGGAATTGAGATGGTTTTTATAGGCAGATATTAGATATCTGCAAACAATTCACCAAATGGATACGTGATGCTTCATGTAATTGCTAGTCAGTCAACTCTCAAGTCAAGATGTATTCTTTCTACGAAGCTTCGTATCAAAGATTTGTTGGGTTCTGTGAAGCCAGAAACAAGTGAAGAAAACAACTCTGGCAGGTGGCGCGGCGGCGACCGCGGTGGAGGCAATGACCCAGACCGCAGCACACACAACGAAGAATTCCAAAGGTGACATGATGTGCGTACCGCGGCGCAGACAAAATTCACACACCGCAGTCTGTGGAGCGGAGTTCCACAGGCGTGTTACACATTGTGGACCTCGGCACAGGCATGTGCCCACACGGCGGTCCAGACCGTGGTAGAGACGGGTTTCGTGAGGAAAGAGAAAATCCTACGCGCACAAGTAATTGGAATATTCTCTTGTCCTAGTCCTGCCACTCCACTAGGTTCAACACGCTTGAGAGGGGAAAGTTTGACCTGAAACCCAGTCATGCTTGATCGAAGATTGGAGATTCGAAGATCTCTTCTATCGGAGGACATACGAAAATCTCACTTTTCTTTTAAGTTATTTTTAAACAATTTGTATTAGATAATTATTAACATCTTATTTTGTTAATGGAGACGATCAACAATGAACATGGTAATACAATTGATTTTATATAAAATTACACCCGAGATATAATTGTCTCTATACGGATAATTTAGTCTCGATAAATATTCATTAAATATAACAGCATATTCTTTCATAAAAAAATTATAAAAATGACCCCATCCGTTTCCTAAAATTACAATTCCAATGATCAATCAATATTTGTATGCAATTACTTCCATAATGTATAGTGTTGCATTAAAACAATGCATTTTACAATTGCAAATGGTACAAGAATTTTATCCAACGAAATTATACACTGATTCGACCAGGGGAAACTTCTTTAACTCGCTATTTTCCCCGGACAGGTGTAATACTATCCTTAATTGGAGAATTAGATTATAACAAGTGTTACCTCATAAAATACCTGAAGAAAGGCTATGACTAATGCAGATAAAACTGTTCCACTTGCACCGGAAACTGATGGTGCACTAGAAAACATAAATCTCTGGCATTGGTCGCTGCAGAAGGGAAGAAACATGCAGCAAAAAGTTCAGCAAAGAAGCTTGGAATAAGGAAAATTAAATGAATTCCATTTGCACAAAACCATTGATTCCATACGGTTTCCACCACAGTAATTTAATGACAATGTATAGAGAAAAGTTTTTCTTGGATTCCATAAGCAATTCCTAACAGATGGGAGAACTGCAAATATTATGTATGGCTTTTATGAAAATATCGTGCACAATCTTTAACGATATATCCAGAAGGTCTACAGAACAATATAAGAAAGACTTCCATATTTAACTTCCAATGAGATGTATCTGCTGAATTGATTGAAATAACAAAATAATTGTGTTTTCTGGAGCTTAATGACACCACCTACGATCTTGAAAGAATTGATTCTGAGAAATGCAAACAAGCCCGTCTACAGAATTGTTCCATGAAAGCCACTATTTTTCGATACGGTTTGAACTCTTCTGTTGGACAATACTACTTACCATACGAAATCTTGTCACTCAAGCATATTGACAAGTAATGGAATCATTATAACTCTACGGCATATGTGAAGGTGCAGAGGTGTCGATTGTGAGCAACACTTCTAGCTGATGCTTGCATCATCATATGTGGCCGGAAAAATATCAACCGCTCTCAGCCTGAGGTAGACATGCATTTGCAGTGTTTTCAAGAAGAAGGCAGAGGAGGAACATTTTGAGGATTTGATTGACAAATACAATGAGGATATGCAAATGGAGAAGTGTTGCAGGTTGCTGCATGATGTTTGAAAAGTGATTTCACAAAGAGGCCTTCCATATCAATGGTAATCAAGGTCTTGGGAGGGTGTTTTGGAGATTGAACAAAATCTTGATTATAACTTCTCCAATCCCAAAAAGTCGGTCACCAGGAAGTGAATGTTAGTTTCAGCACTACTCCTTTGTAGCCTTCAGTTTGTACAAATTTACACTGTTTATTTTATTTTATCTTTGTTTCACGATAAAGAGTTTCAATTCCTTGATTATGATTCAGAGCATCATCTTCTCATATTTTTACCTCTTATTTAAAATGTAGAGTCTCGCTCTAGCTATTTTTACTTTTATAATTCCTTTTCTTTCAAATCAATGTAATTGTTCAATAGCGTTCAACTAAATCTTGTTAGAATCGAATCAATAACACATGGCAAAGAAACAAAATTTAACTCCATGTTAGGCCGTTTAATTCACACCAATTATCAGCAGATCCAGGCTTCCAAATTTGCTCATAATGGGGATTAAAGGCATCTCGAACAAACCTTGCCATTCCCAAATACATTTTTTCAGCTATGTAGCGTTGCAGTCTGCTATCAGTGGGGGAATAAATCTGCAACCTTGAAGAGTCTGCTCAAATATATGACCCACTCTCAACAGTTTTTCCTGCACACATTAAGGATTCAATTTAATCAAAATAAGCTAAACATCAACAGATTCATACTCCTTTGAGAATCAACTTTCTCATCCCCCGATAAAATCTGGGTAGTCTGTTATGTACCTCATCAAATGCTGCGCCAATCATTTGGAGACCAACAGGAAGACCAGCAGCTCCCCCTTCAACAAACCCACATGGCAAAACCAATGCAGGTAGACCTGCCAAGTTAACATTGACCTGTTTCAAGTATAAAATCTCATCGTGAGAACCATGAAACCAACGCTGTTTATAGATGGAGCTATGACATAGATGTTAAAGAATTTGATAGAAATTTTAATAAAAGAGACTTTAAATAGAATAAAGATTGAAATTTCATGTCGAGATCATTCAGAACAATTAACAAGGGACATTTAAGATACCAGACATTTGATATTGTGAGAAAACTATATGCACACTTATATTAATATCTATTTTTGTCTCTGAAATGTACAAAATGGGAAATGCTTACGGTCATAATATCGCCTGCATACATTGCTAGTGGATCGTTTTTCTTTTCACCTATAAACATCATAAGTTATTAGGATATTTTAGTATAGAAGTAATTACAGACATGAATAATAACACAAGTAAAAGATTTAGTTTCCATAACAAAAAAGAAAAAAAAAAAACCGTCATACCAATCTTATAAGCAGCAGATGGAGCTGCAGGTGAAATTAGGATGTCATATTCATCCAAAGCATTCTTGAAGCTTTTCTGAATCAAGGTCCTCACCTGATACAATATTGCAATCATAAATTTCTTCTTGAGCATTGTATGCATTCTTTCAATAGATCATGAGTTTTAAGCATAGAACAACTAAAAGCTATTTTTCACACTCCATATTAATAAATTCCGAAAGTGGTAATCAGATTAATCTAAGTTGGTAAAAAAAATTATAAAATTGAAAGATTGTGAGAACATCATGTAAGTCCCAAGTGCTATGATTTCCCAGGTTGCAAGTGCCAAAAGCTCACGAGTCTTGAACTGATAAGCAGAGAAAATTTTGGTTCTACAGATTAAATATCATGGCAGTGGAACTACTCCTGGCCACCTTATGCATCTTCATCAAGTTAGGGCACATCATCCATCCTACAAGCGAAAATACTAGTAGAATGATAGCAGTACCTGCTGGGCACGCTTGTAATATGCATCATAGTAACCGGCTGAAAGGCCATATGTTCCCATCAAAATTCTCATTTTGACCTGCATTAAGTTTATGCAAAGTTTGATTTAAAACCAATAAATGCTAAAAATCTAGGTTTGATTTTTCCCTTCAGTAGCAAGTGATAAGTAAATAAAATATATTAAAAATTCAAAATAAGAACCAATATGCCGAAATAAGTTCTTACAACCACATCAGTACATACCTCGGGGCCAAATCCTGTAGCACGAGAATCTCCATAAAGTGCATTTAGCTCATCAGCAGTAGCTTGGTTTCCGTATCTGGATATTGATGTAAGCAATTGATACGAACATAATATTGATATAGAATACATTCTATTAATGGAGGGTTGGAAACATTAATTCTCTTCCTTGTCCACACTCCATGTTAATCTAAAAGAAACCTTCTAGCCCCATAGTTATCAAGTTTGTTGAAATGATCTTATCTTTTAACAAAGATTTAATGCTTAAAATTGCTTGTTTTTGGGCTTCAAAGATTAGCCTACTAAAAAAATTCTCCTCCCTCCAGTAAATTTACAAAGAGAAGTACAGTTTGTAGACATAGGAATGCACTAACTTGAACCAAATATATCATCCAAAATCAAATGTGGGTTTACAAATGAGAGGCAAATTTTGATAAATCACCTCACACCATCATAACGTGATAGGTTGGAAGAAGACTCGGATGAAGCTAGAATATAGTAGGCAGGTAAGCCGAGGGAAAAGGAAGGCAATGATACCTGATAAATAACTTAAAGAAGAAAAATAATCAAAAAGCGTAAATAATATGCATGGACTTCAAATTACAATAGTATAGGAAAAGGCACCTCTGACAAAGTACATCCTAATTCTTCCAGATGCGAAACAGCACCGAGGACTGCAGATTTGATTCCAATGTCAACACCATTACCAAGTGTTTCACGAATCAGACCAATCTTCAGTCCCTTCAATGGTTTTGAGTCCAAAAGTTCAGTAGAAATAAATTGAGATGTGTAATCAGGCACCGCCTGTAAAGTGATAAATGGTACAAAATTAAAACATAACACTTGACAAGGGTATCCTAAAACCGAAATAATGTGGTACCACCAACCCCAGTAGTCCAGTACCTCACATTCTAGCATATAATTCCAAAGTAATATTGTTTTCAACTTTCAGAACATTTTAGATGATGATGCACATGATGCATAGAGAGAAATTTAGAGATAGCCTGAATGCTTAACACCACACAAAAGAAAGACACACCCGTTTGCTACTAGTGGCATCAAGTCTGTCATAGCCAGAAATTGCAGTAAGAAGAATCCCGGCATCAGCAACTGATGAACCAAAGCAACCTATGACATCGAGTGATGATGCATAGGCCATAAGGCCATATCGTGAGACGCGCCCATAAGTTGGCTTCAAACCAACAACGCCACAAAAAGACGCAGGCTGTCTCACACTTCCACCAGTATCACTACCCAGTGAAACCACGCACTGTCCAGCAGAAACGGCTGCAGCTGAACCTCCAGATGATCCTCCAGGCACCCGTGAAACATCCCAAGGATTGGCAGTCACCTAACGAATGAACAGATTGCATCACCTGAGTAAATCAACTCAAGTTACCAAGCTTTGATTAACATAAGCAATAAAAATTCAATCTTGTTTCTATTGATAACCAAAACCAGAATCTTTGAAATAAAAAAAAAACCTGAAAAGCAGAAGCTTCAGTGGTGCTGCCCATGCCAAACTCATCCAAATTAGTCTTACCAACAACTATGGCACCCGATTCCTTGAATCTCTTGACGGCAGTGGCATCGAAGGGTGGACGGTAGTTCTCCAAAACCTTGGAGCCAGCGGTGGAGGGCATGTCCATGGTACAAATATTATCTTTGACTCCAACAAGGACCCCAGCGAGGGGACCGATGTTTTCATTTCTCTCAATTTGGAGGTCGAGGGATTGTGCTTCGTTGAGTACCTGATCAGAGACGTGGAGGAAGGACTTAAGGTGGGGCTCCGTGAGCTTGAGACGGGTCAAGTAGGATTCGGCTAGCTGGGTAGCAGTGACGTGGCGGGAGAGGAGGGAGTGGCGGATGGACAGGATTTGGGATTGTGGGGGTGAGGAGGTGGAGGATGGAGGTTGGTCGGTGATGGGCTGCGACGAACATTGAGTGGGTTTTGAGTGAAAAGAGCGGGATTTGGTGGAGCAAGACAAGAAGCGAGAGAGAGAGCGTGGAGGATGATGATGGAGTGTTGTTGATACCATTGTTGTGTACTTGAGACTCGAGATGGTGTGTGGAACTGGGTTTTAACTTTTTAAGTTCTAGTGTTCAACTATCTCAGATTATCAGGTAAGAGGTTTTCCAGCCACTTGTCCAAACAATTTGGGCTTCCACCCATTTGGGCTTGTCCAAACAACCATAACTTTCTAGGTTTAAGACTAGTATTAATTTTATATATCAAAGTAAATCCACACTTATTTGAAGCTTAACTGCTTATATCTTGGCCATTTCAATCGTATTTTATGTCCAATCAAGTACCGGTAGCCAATAGTGAACCAGTCTTATATTCACATCAATGATATCATTTGTGAAGCACTTCAAATAATCAAATTATATGGTGCTGAAATTTTAAATAGGTGACAATGGAACAAAAAAAATAATCTCGGTTCAAGGCTTCAAGTAATAGGCAAAAGATCTATAGGCAACATATTACGAGCACTATTGTATACCGTTGCAAACAAATAAGGAAAAAAAAAAAAACAGGAGGCTTTGGGTAAGATTCAGAGTAAATACATCACCGATTGTTGCTGACAACCAAATTAATATACAAATCCATCACAACATCATATGTTACTTAGCATATTATCTGTATATTGTGGAGGCTGGATAACTTTTAAGGATCATGCTTTACAGATAATCCAAAAGATCTTCTTGGTTCTGCACATCCCATATAACAACTTTACCATCCAATCCTGTCATGTCATAGTGTAAGCATTAGTAAAACCACAAAAACGAGACAACCAAAAAGGTAAAGGAAGAAGCTACTAAAAATATGTTTTCACTAACCTGAAGTGCTGAATCGAGTTGTTCTTGATGTACTTCCCTCCCTAATAGGCACAATACAGCTACAATACCCAAAACACAAAATTTTAGCATGGGTGGTCAACCCGATTCCACTTTTACTTTTCCTTATCCAGCATTATATGCCTTATGGCCCTTATAGACAAGCAATATTCGTAGTTAAGGAGAGCCACTCATGGGAAAACAAAGGAACGTCTATGGTATATTAGTATAAAACACCAGCTGTAATGGCAAACGAAGAGAGGTTGTTATGTACTTACTTTATGCAGTTCTCATGAACGCCTCCACTTGTTCTTGAAGTTTCAACACCATCATTGCTCACTCCATATTTTGACTGGCCATAAAATTTTCCGAATGCTCCAGAGAACTGGAAAAAGGAGGGGGGGGGGGGGGGGGGGGGGGGATGGGAGAATAATCTAAAGTTAACAATGCTGCTGCTCGTTAAGCTTGTAATATTCCATGAACGTAAAAGACCAGAATGCAATGTGTAAACAATACAAACATTGAACTCATATTAGCTATGACAGTAAGTTTAAATGAGTTCACACATTTTATTTTGAAGTTACAAGTGAAAATAAAATCTTTTCATGCTAACAAAGAAAACAGCAGATACTTTAACATGTGCATACCTGCGATCCATACTTTGAACCTGACGATGGTGTTTTCCTTTCACCAAGGAATTTAATAAATCTCCTGGTGAGAAAAAGGAGAAATCAAAGAACATAAAGGTTAATTTAATCTCCTCCTAGAAAATAAGTACACGTCAGCCAAAAGCATCACCAAGCTTGTAAATATGCTCAGGGTGATTCTGGAAACTTGGGATCAAATCTCGCATTGATTAGGTTTCAGGAGATTATAAGGCATGAAGCCCACATTCTATTGTGTAGGTCATTCTGACAATCTAAAATCATCACGCCCCCAAAACACAACACTTGATAAACAAAATACAGGCATATAACTAAGTTCAATAAAAGTGGATGAATTTTAAACCAAAATAAAATTCAGATTTAGATGTACCATATTCCTGATTCATCAGCTGCAAAAACCATCGGGTTGCAATCGAATCCCACACCTATGACCATTTTCTCAGATACAAATAAGACCTAAAAATATGCCACATGATGATCCACAGTGTCCAAATACCATATCAAGTTAGTAAACAATATGTCAAGAAAATAAAAGATTCTCAAAAGGCTAGCAGAGTGGATGCTGACCCACATCACGAAGAGGCAAATCTCGGAATGCAACATTTTGTGCTAGAGGAGAAGGGCCGACATCATCGACAAAGTAAATCATAGAATTATGACCTGCACAATACCATAAACGACAGATACATCAGGAGAAGAACTATTTCAGGAAGCTCTAAGCCTCTAATATTAGATACAACCATTCAAATCTTCCACTATTAGAGTAAACAATTGGCTGAAAGTAAGTTAAAATAGTATTTCCAGTCGATGACAACCACTTAACAATCAAAGAGATAATAATATCGACCCAGATCTCCTATAACAGCAATCCACAAAAGACACAATTAATTGAACAATAAAACTAACCAATCGTGCTTCTGGTTCATAGATGCCATGGCATAAAATTAAGTTCCGTAAGTAACTAGTAATAAAGAGACATTTCTGACCTACATAAGCTAGGGTATTGCCACTTGGTGACCACTTCACACCAAATGCCCAGGAAAATGAGAGATCAAGCTGAACAATTTGCTGCTTCAACAAAAAGGAAATTAATTAAGGCCACGATGCTTTGGCAGGATAATAAATTTAAATGCAAACTAATCCTAAGAAATGTTCCAATACAACATGTAAAAAGTTACTTCTAAAGGAGGAAAGGAACAAATATTAAACCTCTCCAAATTTTGAATCTGAAGTCGTCCCCGTTTTTGACTCCCTATATCAATGGATAGACCCTTAATAATATTTTGATCATATAATAAGGAAAGGAAAGGGAGAGAGAGAAAAAGATATAGAAATAATGCTCCTTAGCTTTACTGAACATACCTTGTATCAACACCTTTGATAAAGGTGGAAAACACTCTGCATTTTCCATCTGTCGATGTTGTCGCAAGAAGAATCTATAATCATAACAACAGAAGGACTGAGAACAATTGAGGCAATTTTGAAACATTAATTAATCATCCAACTACCAAACCCATAATTGGATAACTTATCAATGAGTTAGAAATGAATAAGGTAAGAAAAAGGGAAAAAAATGATGATCATATATGAACTATTTAAAATTATCATAAGCAAATATTAATCCAATTTGTGACCCCCTCTGTTTGACCCATTTTCACCAAGGATTAAAGGATAAACAATATATATGTATTTAATTCCTAGCATTCTTCATATCAAACCAAGAATTTACTAATATCTTTATAAATGTCCACCTCAATAAGCCAATTCGCTTCCATTTTAACATGAAAACCTCTTGGTAGGGAGCTTGCATCTATGCTTTAGATTTCATATCTTCATTCAACACAGCATACTTACATTCTATAAATGTAGAGATCCGATAACTGCATAGGCACCCAAACAACTCATCTTCAGTATAGTTCATCATTACATTACCAACCATAAATGTTAAACCCAGCACTTGCACCACATCCTACTGTCATATCCAAAATCTTTTTAAGATGTTTCTTCTGAATAATACTTTGAAATCCCCAGTTTAACAGATAGGATTTACATTTGATAACATCTGTTTCAATTCACCTAATAACACGTTCAAACCGTGACTTTCAACAACAAATCTACACACACAGGCAACTACTTTTCAAAATGCTCAAAAAATACTTGCATAAATAGATAAAGTAGGAAATACTCACGTTATAGGATGCCACGCAACACTTGTCACAGAGGAATCATGTTTCTTCCTTATAAGTTTACTGACCCACCTGGAGAAAGACTTGTCATGCAGGAATATGTCATCAATCTTACTAAATAGAGATAACTATGTAAATTAGATAAAGATAATTCCAATTACTAAAAACATCAGTCATTTCTAAGACATCGCCATGCATCTAAATACAGCAGAACTCAAGCAGTACACCCAAGTATAGACATCATTAAACCAAGAGCCAGGATATAAATAAAAAAAGGGAAGCTGTAAATTAAAGGCTGATTACCAGTTATTCTCTTGCTCATAGTAACATATACAGACAGTTTTGGCGCCACTCCCAACGGCAAACTTGTTTTCTAGAAAAATAATATGATGATTTACACATTAGAATCAAACATAAATGTAAAATACGTGCAAGAATGATATATTTAAAACATATAAATGCATGCTGTTTATAATTAAGTAAACTCTGTAAATTGAGTACTAAAATGTAAACACAATGTTTCAATTTTCCGGTGTGCTCTGGCCATCAACTCACAACTGGTTTCAGACTTTCAGTACATGTGTGCAAATATGCAACAAGGTGCAAGAAAGCTAATACAGTAATAACATATCGAACTGATAGACCTCTTTTTCCCTCTCTTTTAAAGGGGTTCATGGGGAAAGTCCACACCAATAAATATGAAATGATTGCTATCACTTAGATGGGAAGCCACTTGAAAAGACAAACGTTTGAAAAAATATCAATAATTAGATAAAGAACGGAACTTTGAGTACCTTTGGGACTCCACTGAGCACAAAGCGCAGCACGATTTAGCCTAAGGATAACAAGGGTTGGTACCCATTCTGAACCTTCTTGGTTCCAGACGTAACTTAAGTCAAAACCATAAATTTAGTAAGCAGAATAAAAAAAGTAACAGCTTAAGGAAAATCCAAAACTAGTGCTAAGAATTCTTCTCCCTATGGATAGCCAATACATAGAAAGCACTCTACAAGTTTCTAAAATAAAAAAATACTTACGAATTCCGATCATGCGATACTGTCACAATTTTGTTAGAGCTTGCACTCCAGTCTATCCCAGAAATGATTTGGTCATGCTGTCATAGAAACAACAGAACAAAGCTAAGGTATATATTATATATATACCCTAAAACACTATTTGATCAAGTCGTAATCAGCGTTTACACCTAAAAACATAAAACTTCATATACCATTCATTTATTGAAACTTTAAGATATCAAATTACTTGCAATCACTCAAGCATCCCTAATTTAGGCATCAAGACACATTTACAACTAACTTAAAGAAAAGAAAATTAGTACCTTTTTAAGAACATGCAACTTCTCCCACTTGTCTTGAAACAGTTTATAGATGTGAACTTCATTATTATTTGGACCAAAATGCAACCACTACAAGGAAAATAAAAAGAAGATATTTTTATATTGAAGAAAACAAGACGAATATGTACAATTAGATGCAATTCAAAAGAAAATGGAACATAGCAGCAAAAACTGAGAATCGATCAAGACAATGGTAATAAAAAAAATAAAAAAAAAGTTACTTGAGTGATCGGAATTCCAAGCATGACAAGTGATGCACTGCGCGAACTGATTGAACTTCGATCGCTGCCATTTTTGGCGCTGTAGATATAAAATTGCTCAACTCAGCTGCGAACAAAGGGATCTGAACTCTGAAGCAGAAATGAAATTAGATCCAAATGGAGCCAACCAATCAAGTATCAACACACGACGGAGGGAGATTGAGAGGACCTTTGGCCGTAAAGACACCATCTGCTTCAGCGAAACGGTAACGTTTTTAGTCTAATAATGATTGAACTACTGTATATATTATTTCTCTCGACTTTTAATATTAACTTTTTAATTGCCAATTATACTACTTCAAATTTGTTTGTCCTTTTTTTTTTTAATGGAGCAAAATTTATTTAAACTTTTAGAGTTTAGACACTTAATACATATAAGTATTTTACGATCAATATTTCACTAATTTACTTTAAGTATCAATTATTATTAATTTAAAACACAAATCAAAATTAAATTAGCCTATTAAAATTTTAAAATAATCTAAAATAACAATTTTTTGACGGTGGAGATTTAGGATTGAGTCACAATTTTTTAAAAATGTAATAGATCACAATAAAAGAGAAGCAAATTTTTATTATATCGAAGGATAATAATGAATTATAATATAAGATTGAGGTTGCTTAAAATAATAATAATAGAAGATTGAGGTAATAGTGTACACCAATAGTTATAGGTGTTTATAACATTCGACAATGTACTTTTAAGACTAGTCACAAAACCCGATTAATTTTATGTGTAAAGTCTTAGAAATTAATAAAGACCCAAATCCAATTAATTAAAAAGAATTACAAACATTCTTAATTGTGACTTGGCTGAAAAAGTAATTGGAAAAAATGTAATATCTATTGATAGCTATTAGGTACACATAGTAATCCGAAAAGTACCGATAGCAATAAGATACACATCATCTTTGTTATAAAGACATTTAAGTTATTGGGAGAATCTATTTGTATACTATCATATACAGTCTAATATGTAATTAATGACGGAATAAAGTTTTTCACTATTGTTGCTTCAATGTTTTTCACTAATGGAATATACGATTTCTTCATCAAATAACTTCTTTTTTTTTTTAAGTAAAAGGCACTTCATTCAACAAACAAATAATCACAAAAGTTCATGTCATCTTTAGCTAACAAAGTGAGCCACTAGGAACATGGATAAAAGAAATATCTGTACATTTAAGCTTGAGAGTAAGAATATCACAGATGATATTATCTGCATATCACAACTCATCACATATTTACGACGCCCAGCGCATTCGATTTAAAGCACGAGAGAAGGAGACCCAAATCCTCTGTCATCAGCAAGCCCAAGATAGTTTAGCTTCTGCTACCTCTATTGTGCTGCCACAACAACCTCACCCAAAACATCCCTAACTACAATTCCAGCTCCATACCTGCCTTAAAACTTATAACTTAAAACTGGGTTGAGTCAAGAGTGGAATAGATTATAGTTTAATTAATTAAATTAGTGAGTGGGTATTGGCCACCAACCCACATCAGGCAGTTAGTAAATTGCCCACCAGACATAATGAGTTAAATGTAAATTCAACGCACAGCACAGTAAGCAGCATCAAATCAAAGTAATAATAGTATCAAAAAATTTGAAGAGGCCATTTGTTGCAACTGAAAAATGCCCATGGAACCACTAAAAATCTTCACAGCATCTCACCAGTCACCATGACCTCGGTCCGGTCTATACAAATACGACAGGATGGACTACTCAGAGTCTCAGACCATTATGGCCAAGACATTATAATTGACCTTTGGCTCTCTTCAGGGCAGCACAAAATTCATTTGGCTCGTTCTCTTCATAGCAAAGCCAAGAAAGACCGACAGTCGAACTTTATTAGAAAGTCTTTTCTTTTATTTTTTCTGGGAAGTCCTATAATAGCAAGACCACAATTTTGAAGAGTAACCACAATAATATTTCATTTTAATTAATCACTTATTTTGAACTCTGAGGAGAAAAACGTACAATATATTCCTGAACCACAAGTGTAAGATGTATATGTCGTTATAATGTTAGTATCGAATGAATTCTAAGACTTTACAACTATATTTTCAATTCTATTTTATACACAAAATATTAGATGTATTCAAAACTAACCTGATGCCATTGCTTGACACTAATCAACCGGAGCATTCACTTTGTACAATCTTTGCACCCATTGGACTCGCCTCAATGCATTCACCTTGCTACCATGAACTACTACGAAATCCAGTTTTGCACTACTTTTTCTCCTCCTGTTGGCCATGGTGGAATTACTAATTCCAATATTAGATTTTGTTTGAACAGATACAACTCTTTCGCCTTCCGCTTTCCTTTCTGGCCTACAGTGTAACCTCAGTGATGGTTGGTTACCTGCACACAGCCGGCCAAAGTAGTAAAGAGGATCGACATAACAAGAGGATGATGACACTGTTCCTTTGATGTTTTTGGGCTGGACAAGCTTTATAAACTCCTCTATCTCCATAAAGCACGAGTGATCGGATAATGGAACTGAATATATATACTTATGAAACTGTTCAACAGATCCTAAATTGTCATTCGGCTTATCAATCTTGGCCCCATCATTTGCACTCCGTTTTCTTTTGTTGTAACGAGCAGTTAAAAGAGAACCAAAAAGATTGTCATCTCCTTTGTGGGGTTTAACCACCCATGGAAAACCAGATGGCATGATTCCTATGGTTGGACGCATTGTATTTAATCCCTCTAAAGTTTCTATGCTGAAACTATAACGAGGAACAGCTCGCACTCTGGTAAGAGAAGTGTTGGTTGTGAATATGTCATGGAACCCAAGGAGATGCATTGTGTGCAGGCGTTCTGGCCACACCCAAATCTGTAAACAATGAAACAAGAAATACATTGTGAAATCTGATTGGGAAAAACATTGAAATGCAACTAACACCTACTTTTTTCCTGTACGGAAGGAGAATAAAATACTGTACAGAAAGAGAATAAAATACAAGTTTTTGTACAATGCGAAATTTCCCACCAAGTAAAAAAAGTGCAGTTGGAAGTAACTCCAAATGATAATCCAAACCATCCGGTTTCCAATAATTAATATCAACGAATGTTACATGTCAAGGTAATTAAAGCAGCAAGAAAAAGAGCTTCTAAATAATCAGGGGACAAAGTCCTAAGTCAGATCAAGTGCAACTCTGCTGCATGTGTCAATGATTTTAAGCTTTTAAAGATACTACTGCAATAAAGATTATGTAAGTTCAGGTTCTCCTATATAAGAAGGATGACTACCTTTATATTGAGAACACGCGAAATGTGAAGTAAAAGTTCTTCCTTCCCCAAAGTGTCAATCCCAATGATGATGTCATGGTTCGGATGGGAGGCGATTATATCAACAACCTGTTTCAGCAGGGTTTTAAACACCGATCAGTACTAAGAATCAGACTACTGTGTTTAGGTTCAGTACTATGACCTAAATTCAGTAGATAGTCCAAGAGTGAATTACTTATTTTGACAACCCAAGTTTCAAATGTGCTTTTAATGGCATGTAAACTCTTAAGTTTAAAACGAAAATAAAAGTTAAAAAGAAAAAATTGCAGATACTTTAAAGTTTATACAATCCTCCATGAACAATAAGCTTCAATTGATATTTCAACCGTAATGTATATACTGTTTGAAAATTTTGCTTTTGACATGATTAAAAGCTAAAACTAATTTAGAAGTTTCATTTATATTTTATCGCTCTCGTTCTATCCACATACATATTTGTTGTTCATTATCACAGACTAAGACTATCATAGTTAACTTTGTCAGTAAATGACATTAATCTGATCAAAACAAATCTTAAATTTTACTTTTACCAGTGGTGAAACTCTATTTGATTAGCAATTTCAATTTACTCAAACTTTATTTGTATCCCATAGAACATATGAAATACACAACGCAATATGATAAAAAAAGAAGAAGATGACATATCTATGAATGTGAAGATGCACCTGCTGAGCAGCAACTTGTCGAGTCGGAAAATCAAATGACGGATTACAAAATGTGTTGTCCAGGTAAAGGATGTCGACCACATTATCCTTTAGAGCTTTGATCAACGTCGTCTTTCCTGTTTTTGCTGTATCTTCGCTCGCCTCCCACCGGAAATCACCAGTGTATAGCAAACATCCAAACTCTCCGCGAAACAACAACATTACCGCACCTGCCACATATCAAAATTCATTTTTCACACGAATTAAGCCATTAATTCGAATTTCCACTGATTTTTCGTCTTTTAGCGATTTATAATAATACAAATTCCATTCCATGGCTAAAAACGAGTGATTAACCTAGAGAAATAAGAAATCAATAAGTGTGACTTACCAGGACAATGATGAGCATCGATGGCCATAACTTGGACGACGAAGTTTTCTCTGGAAGACGGAGAGATGAGAGAAATAGAGTGCCAGTAGCCGATTTCGAGGACGCGGAGTAGCGAGAGGTTCAAGGATGGGAACTTGAAAGGGAGGAGCTTGGCGGTGAGGCGGGAGCAGAAGAATAGGCCCCTGGCCCACGTTGAAGTCAGGCCCTGAGTACAGTCCGAGTGGAGATGAGTCAGGAAGTATACCTGGCTTCCTTGTGTCCACCGGTCGACGGATATCAGACCTATGTCCATTGTCGATAAACACTCAACAGAAACAATTTTGAATTTTTTTCGAACCATTTCTGGATTTTATAGGTCGATACCTATCTTGGAAACGACATCGTTTAATGTGCGCACGGTTAAATATTTCTTTATTAACTTTATTTCTTTATGTATTTATTTTAATTTGGGGAAAGATTCGACTATGGTTACAGGATCGAATCCCACCAACGGCAGGAAAAACTTCAAAAAAAAGAAAAAAAAAAAAAAGGTCTCCTATCTAATTGATTACATCAAAATACCAAGCTACTGCTGATGAGCTCAATGCACTTTATGGAGATTCTCGAGCTACAGGGTTTGTGAACTTCATACTCTGGTTATAGGTTTAAGACTCATGATCTAGTGAATGGATATTTACACTGCTCAAGAAGAAATTTATGATTGCAATATTGTTTCAGGTAAGGACCTTGATTCAGAAAACTGCAATTACTTCTATACTAAGATTTCATAATAATCTATAGGTGAAAAGTATGGAAAGGATGATATTGTATGTAAAATGTTATATCTTTTTTATGATTGCAATATTGTTTCAGGTAGTCTTTTTTTCTTTTTTCTTTTTTCATTTTTTGTTATGGAAATTAAATCTTTTACTTGTGTTATTATGCATTTCTGCAATTGCGTCTATACTAAGATTTCATAATAATTTATAGGTGAAAAGAAAAACGATCAACGGGCAATATTATAACCGCAAGTATTTCCCATTTTGTACATTTCAGAGGAAAAAATATATATTAATATAAATGTGCATATAGTTTTTCACTATATCTTAAATGTCCCATGTCAATTGTTCTGAATGATCTCCGCATGAAAATTCAATATTTATTCTATTTAAAGGCTTGTCTTGGGGCATTTTGTGAACTTCTATCTTAAACCATATTGGAGTTCTTTTTTTGAAGTTTGTTGATAATTCTTTAGCATCCATTACAAAGCTCTCTTTGGTTTTATGGTTCTCACGTTGAGAGATTTTATAGTTGAATGTTAACTTGGCAGGACTACCTGCATTGGTTTTGCCATGTGGGTTTGTTGAAGAGGGTGCTGCTGGTCTTCCTGTTGGTCTCCAAATGATTGGCGCAGCATTTGATGAGGTACATAACAGACTACCCAGATTTTATCGGGGCATGAGAAAGTTGATTCTCAAAGGAGTATCGGTCTGGTGATGTTTAGCCTATTTTGATTAAATTAACTCCTTAATGTGTGCTGGAAAAACTGCTGAGAGTGGGTCATATTTTGAGTACACTCTTCAAGGTTGCAGATTTATTCCCCCACTGATAGCAGACTACAACAAACAATAGCTTATAGTTGTAAAATGTATTTGGGATTGCTAAAAATAGCTAGAGCTAGACTCTCTGCCTTTTAAATAAGAGAGGTAAAAATATGAGAAGATGATAAAAAGATGATGCTCTGAATCATAATCAAGGATTTTATTAACTATGTTCTAGCAATTGCTAACCATGAAACAAAGATAAAACCACATAAAAATGGTAAATTTATACTTGCTTATTGTTACCTTGGTCCTGACAAAACTGAAGGCAACAAAGGAGTAGTACTACTGAAACATACATTTACTTCCTGGTGACTGACTGTTGCTAATGGTGGATAGGAGAAGTTATAATCAAGGTTATGTTCGATCTCCGAAACTCCTTCCAAGACCTTGATTACCATTGACATGGATGGCCTCTTTACAAAATCACTTTGCAAACACCATGCAGCAACCTTCATCATATTCACCACTTCTTCTCCATGTATTTGCATATCTTCATTGTGTTTATCAATTAAATCCTCTAAATGTTCCTCCTCTACC